>LOJH01026616.1:0-18334 GCA_001685095.1 Ellobius talpinus
CCTTGGGGAGATGCATAGGGTAATGTGGAGGCAGAAGATAGAGGTCTAGAATTGTGGGTGGGGTGTAGTGACAGCCCCTCTCCTGACCTTGAACAGGGAGGCAGCAACAGGAGAGCAGTGGGGAGGGAACTGAGGTGTATGTGGCAGGTGATGGACACTTTAACCTGGAGCCACAATCCCATGTGACACCCAAGACAGCTTCCATCCTGGAGGTGAAGGTGCTGCTAGGCCTGGTTGTTCGGGGAGCTGTCAGCTGTCAGCGCTTGGAGTTGGGGTGGGGAGGGGGTGGGGAGGCCACTGGGAGAGGAGATGGGCCATAAGCTGCTTCTCCAGGCTCCACCTGAACAAGGTGGTGGCTCAGGACAGACTGTAGAGGGACAGATTAGACCACTCCTACAGGCTGGAGTCAGGGCCAGTGTCTTGGTGTTGCTGACCCTAGGGTGGGGAAGGGGTAAGCACAGGGAATCCTGGCTGGGGAGGTGGAGTTCCCCCAAAAGTGGGGGCCAGTTCATCCTTGCAGTGGTCTGATCCTGGGCACAGAGAGGCAGCCCCTTGTCACTTCCCTGAAGGGTACACTCTCAGCTGTGCATGGTGACACTTGGGCCTGGCTTGGGCAGTGGAGCCATTAACGTTTCACTGGGAAACCTCTAGCTGCTGGCTCTGCGATGCAACAGGCATCTTATTGACAGCCATTAAGTCTTTAGCAAATGGTTGAGGGAGAAAAATAACCTTGAAGAGAATTCAGCTTGGGAGTCCAGCGCAGATCCAGCTGCAAAGGCTCCCCAGCTCTCTCACCTTTCCCAGTGCATCCTACAGGCTTGCAGAGCAGGGGGTAGGTAAGTTCTGGACAGGAGGGGCGTGGTGAGAGGGGAAGGCAACACTGGGCTTTGTCCCCACATCTTCTCATTTCCGGTGGTGATCTACAAGGTTGCTGTTACTATGCCCCTGCCAGGGATGTGGAGACTGAGCCTGGGAGTCACATAGCTTTTAGGTGATAGAAATGAGAGATGTGACACCCCTGTTGTATCGAGTGGGATGTCTGAGATGCCTAACAAAGCCATGCTGCCCTCCACCCCAAAGAAGCCAGGCCTGGAGAGGAGATCAAAGCCTGGATGGGGGCCTGTCCCTGAGGCTCTCAAAACTATCAGGAGGGTTCAGAGCCACTGGCAGTTCAGCTTATTTTCTCTTTGCAAAATGGAGCAGGCAATGCCTCCCCATCAGGGGCTCTGCGGGAGGCGTGCGCGGGAAGTGTTAGGAAAACTATAAAATGCCAAACAAACAGGAGGCTGGCAGAGTTTTTCCTCCCTCCCAGTAGGCAGGCTGGGGACTAGAAGGCCTCCTGAAAACAGGAGAGCAGAGCGGGTCAGGTGGAACCCAGCCCTGCCGGCTAGGCCAGGAGGAGAAGAGGCAGGAGGGAGGCGTGTGCTCGGGCAGAGGAGGCATCTCAGATGATCCCAGCAGATTTAACAGGACTTTGAAAAATAAAAAAGGTAAAACAGCCAAACCACTGTCCGCTCCTCCTGCTGCAATAAAAATGGATTTATTTGTTCGTGGAATGAAATTTAATAACTTTGGGGGGAGATGAGGCGTGAACAATAATAGTTTTTTTCCTCTCTCATTTTGGAGGGGGGAGGGGAAGAAGAGAAGGAGGTGGGGGTCCCCTTTGATACAGTTGGGGGAGTGGGTGTGTGGGACTGAGCTCTCCAGAGATTGGCTAAGTAGACAAGGAAGGGCTGGCTCCTCTCCACACTCCAAAGACCTCCATGGTTCATAGAGGGGTCACGCGCATCTCTTGTTTCTCTGTGCACCAGGATGTGCGCCAGGCCTCTGCCCCCGCTAGGCCCTCCTCCTGCTGTGCCTTCCTCCCCTGTCAAAATTGCACTTATCCCTCAGAGCTGCTTGCAGAAAGGCTTCCACCAAGTCCCCCATGGGGCCTCCCCGGCACCCCTAGCGACAGCCTTCCCAGCTTCAGAACTCCCTCAGTCCTCTCTGGGAAGCCATTTCCTTTTCCACTGTGCACAAGGCTGTATGGGGTGCTTGGATCCCAGATTCCAGCCTGTGGCCCCAGCCCAGAGCAGCTCTCTGATAATGTTTGCTGAATGAATGAATGAATGAATGAGGGCAAGTCAGAGACGGAGGTTCAGTGTCTACCTTTCCTCTTACCAGGGGCCTGGCTACGCAGAGGCCAAGGAGAGCGTCCCCTTGGCTATCTCCCCAGATAGCCACTGCTAACCTGAACTGGTTCCAGACCTGGAGGACTGCTGAAGGCAGTGTCCTATCCCAGGAAACTGCTGCCCGTCTAGGAGGTGTCGCTCTAGGCTTTGCTTTCCACAGAGTAGGTCCCCAAGTCCTTCACCCTGAGCGTCATCTGTCAAGTAAGAGGCTCCAGAGTCTGATGGGGCCAGCAATTGCAACACCCCATCCTCTCTAGGATTGTGGAACACAGGGACTGGACCATGAAGGGGGGGCTGTGAATTGAGAGTCACCCAGGCCAGGCTGTGGGCAGGGACTGGCAGTGCCAAGAGGCTGGAAGCCCCCCAGATTGGCCTGATAGCTATTCCAGGTCCTGGCTCCCACAGGCTGGAGAGGACTCTGCTGTGGAGGGGGACAGGCAGCTTGGGAGCTGCCTGGCAGGTCGATAGCAAAACAAACGCACTATTGACCATGGCCGTGCACTAAATCCTCCCGGCAGACAAGCTGATGTGAGCCCAAATAGAATGAACTCAGAACTCAAAACGGTCCTCCCTGCCCCACCCCCAGCTCCAGGGGAGGGGCGAGCAGAGCTGCAGTTGGGCCTAGAGCAGGGCTGGGACTCACTCTGGCCCTGTGCACAGGCCAGGAGTCAGGCTGGGGAACAGCAGCATCAGAGGCCCCTGGGAGGGGCCAGGAGAGTCTATGAAAGCCAGAAGCCAGGAATCCCAGGAGCTAAAATTAGGTCCAGCTGATCTGTCTTTAATTTTTTTTATAAAAATAATTACATAACATTTGCTAAATAGCAGAGAATACATGTGCCATCTCTCAGTTATGAAGCATAATGATGAACCAAATGCCTGTGACCCCTCTATGCAAATGAAGCCCAGTGTAGGTCTTGGTCTCCAGTGCTCTGGAGCAGAGATAATGAGGCACCCTGCACCTGGTGCCCTGGAAACACTGTTGGCTTCAGCTTAGATCTGCAAAGGGCACATTAACTAGGAATGTGCTCAGAATTGGGGAGTGTCTGCCTTATTTTTGGTTGTGGCTTCTAACCATGTATGACTCTGGGGTCCCTAACCTAAGTACTTGGGGGACCTGTGAACCCTGACACTTGCTTGGACTTCTGTGTATCTGGTGACAGTGTAATTTCCTAGGGAAAGGGTCATGTTCTCACAGTGACCTTTCCCAAGGCAGACAGGTCTGGTCTGCTCCCATTGCCAGTTCTGTGTGGCCCAGGAAGGGGTCAAGACTTAGCACAAGGGCCAGAAACAGAGCCACGTGTCCAGACACCAAGCCCAGCTTTCTGAGGGCCACGGGGCACCCAGCACAGATCATCAAGGTTGCCTGCTTCTGACTCAGTTCCCCCCACATTCAACCATCCATTTAGTCAGAAACACTTCTTAGGCTCCTGTCATGTGCTGGTGGGGCCCTAGATGTCTGTGGCCCAGAGGCTGTATATAACCTGCCCTTCTTGTGGCCCTCCTACTCTTAAGCCCATCCTATTCCCTGAGGTAGCCCAGGCTGCACTTGGGACCTTAGAGATCTATCTGCCTTTGAGCCCTACTCACTGTGCCTGGTTTTTCTTCTGGCTAAAAAAAAAAACCCTCATTTTGGCATACTTAAGATGGGCAGAATGAAACTGGAGGGTTTTGGAAGGATTTGCTGAGGTCGGATGTGGCACTTATTAATTAACTTATTAATTCACAATTAGTGCCAGGTGCCTGCTGAGTTGGGGCTGCCCATGCTGGCCCAGGTACAGGTATGAGAGGCGAGGGCCAGAGACAGGCGCTGGGGCTGCACAGCTGTGCCGGCTGCCAGCCTGGGCGGTCTGGCACATCAGATGGTGTGCAAGTGTGTGTGAGGGGGGTTCTCACCTCCCAAACATGCTCCTGGGGAAGTAAAAACTGGGCCTCAGTGGGGTATACACTACAGTTTCCCAAGGAGATAAAAACCAGGCCCATTCAGTTCTGGCTCTGGGAGGGGACCATGCTCCGCAGCCCCAGAAACCCAATAGCTCCATATCATGCAGCTCTTTGTAGAGAGCTCTCCTCTCCAGCACCAGCAGCCCCCAGACTCTGAAACCCCCAGACTCCTGCAGGTTCCAGATCTCACACAGCCCCTGCAGCCTCAGACTGCACAGCTCCCAAGTCCTGCAGCTTCTAGCCTCACTGTAGCCCCCATACCCTGAGGTAGCAGCAACTACCTTTCCAGAACCTCCAGACACAGCAGCTCCTAGACCCCCACAGACCTAGACTCTCACAGCCCCACGACCCTGTAGCTCCCAGACCTTACAATGTCCAAGTCTCACAGCCCTCAAACTTAAAGCTCTTGCAGCCCTGAGCCATACCGTCCCAAGGTCTGACATAGCTACTACCTCTGGGCTGTGTGATGACAGAAAACTGACTGGCTATGGAGCTGGGGGGCTGGCAGAAAGTACTGTGCCTCTGGCCCCAGAGGGTTGCCTTGGAGACCCAACACAATTAAGAAGGCCCTAGCCCCCTGCTGGGGGGTCTATCATATTGTAGATAAGGAAAGCTGCTCAGAGAGGTTAAGTTTCTGACCCAGAGCCACACAGTAAAGGACAGAAAAGCAATCCCTGTGTCATTTCTGCTCCTCACTTCCTTTGCAGACCCTGGTCCATTGCTGACCTGGGGTCTCCTCCAGGAGGGGCTGAGCACTCCTAGCGTGACTGGTTACTAGACGCCCTTCCTCCCATGAGCAAGATCTTATTCAAGCTGCCCCGTGAGTCCAAGCTACTCTCAGAGGCCCCTGTGCCTGGGTTCTCTGCTTTACCCTGGACCAGCAGATTGCAATGGAGTCACTTGCAGGACCTAAGCTCTGACCTACTGGTGATCCCCGGCCCTGCTCTGGGTCTTACACCCTCTTTCCGTCTGGGAGCCTTCCTTGCAGCCAGCTGGAGAGATACCACCCAGGCACGAGGGCCACTTCCCATCAGATCAATCTGGCTCCTGACCATAGCGCCCATCTCCTCAGGGTTAGAAAGGACAGTTGGGGAGCCAGAGCTAAGGGAGGGTGTGGACACAGGGAGCCCTTGACCTCGGGGTAAGCATGGATGCCATTGTGCCTCCAGGGAGCACGTTACCCTCTCTGGGTATTCTGGTTCTACTGGGGAAACCAGAGTTGAGGCTAATCCCATAGCGTAGCCCACAGGGGTTTAAGGCCGTGATAAACACATGCCAGCCTCATCTTCCCAGGGACTCCTGGGTCATCTAGATGCTGGTGACCTGCCTTCTCCTGTCTCAGTCCTTCCCTCCAAACGGCTCCTCCCCCATATTGCTCCTATGAAGGAGGTGCTCTGTCTTCATCTAGCTGCTGAGGTCCCTCCCATCTTTCATGACCCCAGCTTGGGCACCACCACAGCTTGATATCTGACAGGCACCCCCTCTCCCGTTCCTGTTTTACAGCAGAGAACCGGGTGCTCAGAGAGGTTAAGAAATGAATCCAAAGCTACTCAGCTTCTCAGCGGCAAAGTCCCAGACAAGTGAAGGTGCAGTGGGAGGAGAGTGGGGTGTTTGGCTCTGGCCTCCCCCGCTCTGTCTGGTTTCTTGGCCCACCCCACCAGATATAAGAGACAACTCACACAGCTATGGTGACACACAGGGAAGATCCGAGGGGAGCCTTCCAGAGCACAGCCCCCCTTTCACTGCTCTTTCCCTGGCCCTCCTTCCCACAGGGGAGGTACCCCAGGGACTGGATCCTCCCCGCGGCCCCGAGAATCCTGCTCTCTCACCTCATGTTTCAGCCTTCTACAACCTCAGCAGGAACCTGGTACCCGCCTGAGGTACCTCAGGTACCTCCTTCTCTCCAGAGATGGAAGATAGAGTCACTGCAATCTAACTTGGATACAACTCCTCCAGAGCATGACAGGTGCGGAGGCTCACCTTGTCCAGAGCATCCATCTTCCTTCCTCACTTCCAGCACCCAGAACCACACACTCACACACTGCGGGCTGGCCACGGGTCCTGCTGAGGGTTCTGTGGGGGTCCGTGGGTCTGTGAACAGCTTTAACTTGCTGCTTCAACAGCTCAGCTGGTCTACTCAGGTACTCTTCATTTCAGCACCCCCTGGTGGACACTTACTAGTCCAGTTATCCCCTTTTCCGGAGGGGAAAGCTGAGGCTCAGAGAGGAAGGGCGTATAAGTTCACCCAGCCCAGGAAAAGGCTGATCCTCCCTGCATTTAGGAGCTGGAAGTCTGATCTAGGCAAAGCCTGGAGTACTGATGGGTGGTTTATGGCACAAAAGTGGAGGGAATGGCAACTGTGGGGAGGAAGGGGTCAGCTAGGCTGTACAAACACCTGTTGGCCTCTCTCCTAGCACCTGGATCATGTTTGACAATGGGGGGAGAGAGGCTTGCTCCAAGGAAAGCAGCGTTACCAGACTGAGTAAATGAAGCACCAGACGCCTAAACAATGACATTTCAGAGAAGAAAGCATCCTTTCTTGTGTGGCATAAGTTTACCTCATACAAAGCGTGAGGCAGGCTTATACGAAAACATATTTGTTGTTTGTCTGAAATATACATGTTAACACATTCCTGTATTTTATCTGTCAATTCTACAAGGAAGAGGTACAAGGTACCCAGGAGGTAAGAGCCAACTTGTGACAAGGGTGATAGTGTACTGGATATCTGGAGAAACCGAGGCCCAGAGAAGCTGGGCACTGGCAGGGCAGAGGTAGAACCTGGACCTGCACACCCACCCCAGTCTCTGCCCCCATCTGAGGCGGGCTGCCTCCCATCCTGCCATCCTTGCTCATTACCCGCTTGAGACTGACTTCCTCACGGGGAGTGAATTTCACAGCTGGGTTATCACCTCCTAAAAATAGGGCTGAGTGATGGATGGGGGCTGTTGCCAATTCTGCAACCACATGGGGTGGGTGGGAAGAGGGCCTGGGGGGTTGGGGGACCCAAAGTCCTAGTGCCCATAGTCCGGGGGTATAAGAAACTGATCTGTCCCAAGGTCTTCAAAATGCTCAGAACCACCTGGAGCCACATGAGTGGCAACTCATTTGCCACCAGGTATCTGGCCAAGGAGTGGGATGTGTCTGCACAGGGCCCAAGAGTGGCCAGTCTCTGAAGCCATGCCTTGGGGAGGGGCATCTAAGAATAGGGCCACCTCACCTTGGCCCTGTTCTCAAAACTCCCTATGTCTTTTTAAAGACGGGCTCTCACGTACTCAGATTGACCTCAAACTCACATGTAGCCAAGGATGACTCTGAACTTCTGATCCTCTTGCCTCCACCTCCTGAGGCCTGAGATTGTGTGGCAGCATTCCCTGTTTATGTGGTTCTGGGAATCGAATGCAGGGACTTGTGCATGTCAGGCAGACACTTTACCAGCTGAGCTACACTGAGATGCTGAGCCCCAGCACTTCGAGCTGAGGGCAGGGAGTGTTGTTTCCAGGGGTGGACTGGGCTACCAACAGACCAGTGGATGCCCACCAGCTGACACACTCACAAAGGGAAGGCACACACATATTGCCACATGTCCTTTCCCGTTAGTCCCTGGATGCACTTTCAGCATCCAAATTTAGGTCTCTGGGGTCACCTAGCAACGTGACAGCTCAGGGAGCACCCACAAATACAAGGCCTGGCTGGGCTCCTGGCTGCGGTGGCCATGGGCATGTCTCCTTAGCTGTGTTCCCTGAAAAGTGACAATGTAATACATGTTTGGACTCTTGGGGACTATGGCCTTGCTGGATGAACCTCAGTGATGCTCCTTTCCCAGACCCTCCCTTGGCTGGACCCTTCCTGTGTGTATCTCACGCCTGACATCAGGCACAGGGAAGTGGAAGTGCCCTGCAAGTGCCAGTCCACAACCCTGCCCAGAAGTGGTGGCTGTGGGCACAGACGGTGTCTCTGCTTCCTGCCCTTTGGCCCTCTTAGCACAGAGCCCCCTGCCCGCAGCCCTGCGTGGCTGTGCCTGGTGGCTGCGTTCAGCGAAGAGGCAGCTGCAGAATTACAATATTAAATGCAGCCACACTGAAACACGGCCTCGATCCAATTACGTGAGGAAACAAGAGGAGCCGCTTAGGCTAATCTGGTTATTCTGCCCTGGCTAGTCCTCCAAGCCACAGGGAAACCTAGAGGAGAGCCGACTGGGTGGGCACGGCCTGGGGGTCCTCAACCACTGAGTCTTAGAGGTAGCCACACTGTCCCTCCACACAGGGGCAGGGCCTGCCTTCACTGCTGCAGCCCTTAGTACCCAGGCTGGTGCTCAGGGCCCTCACAGGGAAGGGTGACAGCTCAGACTCAGGGATGCCAGTGTTAATTTGAGGGGCTGGTTCAGATTGGGTGACTTAGGAGGAAACAGATGGTGACTTTGCGTGGAGGCCAGCTTGAGGACAAGGAGCTAGATGGCTGGGGAGTGTCCTGGTGGAGGGACCAGCAGGCACAAAGTGGGGACAGATGTGGCAGGTTCCAGAACATAAAGAAAGCCAAGGTATGGGGGGAGGCAACCAGATGGGGAACCCTGGCAAGGTCCATGGGTTTGTTCTAAGTTAAGGCTGAAGTGGGATTCGATTCAGGCTCCTAGAGGCTGGCTTTTGTGTGGACATCCTGGTGCAGGGCAGGCTTCTGCTGTCTACAGGCAGGAGAATGCCCAGAGCAGGGTGGGGGCAGAGCTGGGTCCTCTCCTTTCTGTAAGAAGGCCTTGCAGACCACTGTGGATGTGCTGGTTGGAGGTGGGAGAGTGGGAGAGGCCTTGGCTTGCAGCCCGAGTAATCTGACATGGTACACAATTCAGCCTCATGCCTGCCTTCCAGCCTGTAGATACCTTGGAGAATTAGATCGGGGGGCTAGGCTTTCTGGGAGGTCCTTGGTAAAGGGGAGGGGGTTTGCACCAAGAGATGACAGGAGGGGAGGGACAGCTATGAGATGTGTAAACAGGACAGAGGATGGTGGAGACAAGACACCCACTGTGTGCGATAAGAGGCTGGGCAGAGTGAGAGGGGGCAGGCATGAGAACTGTACTGCAAGCAGAGGGACCAGTAAGCACTAAGCCTGGAATAGAGGAGGGGGAGGGGTTGGGCAGGAGATGGACCTAACATCTCCGGAGAAGAGGGATGGGTGGAGTGGGTAGGGCTAGGGAGGTGGAGTGGAAATGGGGAGGGAGAATTGGAGGCAAAGCCAGGCCTGGGAGCCACTAGGGCCCTAGGAGTGAGCAGTAGAGAGCTAATGGACGTTCTCCAAGGGAGAAGCAGAAGGGCTGCTTCTGTTCCAGGGTAAATGGGAAAGCAGGGTTACCTGGGAAGAGCTAAACTGACCTGGGTCGTCCAAGTCTCCTTCAAACTGTGAGTGATCTAACTCCCTTCTCTGAGCCTGGGCTTGTTTCCTTGTAAGCATGGTTCAATTTCTTTTAAATATTAAAAGACAAATTACTATTACATTTACTTATGTGAGTGTGTACACTCACCATGCGTGTGTGTGGAGGCTATAGGACGACTAGTGACGCCACGTGGGCTCCGGGGGTTGAATTTAGGTTGCCAGCCTTGACGGCAAACACATATACTAGTTGAGCCGTCTTGCCAGCTCTGTCTTTAGCCAGAGCCTCCCGTATGCCTGGCAAACGCTGCTTAGCCGTTAAATTCATTTGAAAACTAAGATGTGGTAATCAAGCCCAGCATCCATGGAGGATGATTCTAAGGTGCCCCATTTCCTGAGTACCAGATCCTGCAGATGTTGGAGTCCTTTGTAGAAACTGCTAAGGGATTTGCACATAACATACCAGCACCTTTCTGTGTTCTTTCAATCATGTCTGGGTTCCTTCTAATTCCTAATACAATGCAAATGCTGTGTAAATACATGTTACACTGTATTGTTAAGGTAGTAATGACAAGAAAAAAATCCTTGCTTGTTTGGCGCAGGCACAGTTCTGTTGCTGTTCAGTATTGACACGCTCCCTCCCCCAAGTATTTTTGACCCAGACTTGATTTGAATCTGTAGATATAGAATCTCTAGGTATGGAGGGCTGGATATAATTCACAGACCAGCAGACTTACCCCTTGGGGGCTGGAGGGGATGGCTCAGTGATTAATAGTGCCAGCCGCTCTTCCAGAGGACTGGAGTTCCATTCCCAGTGCCTATTCAGGTGACTCACAACCTCCTGTGTCTCCAGCTCCAGGGAATCTGACACCTTCTCTGGCTTCTCCTGCACTAACATGGCATATACACACAGATACACACACACACCCTACAATTCTAAAATTCAGTAAATTTTTATGTATTCACAGAGTTGTACGAAAATATTCTGCCTGACTCTAGACCATTACTCCCATCTTCCCCTCAGGGTCTCATGTATTCCAGGCTGGTCTTGGACTTGCTGTGTCACAAGGATGACCTGGACACTTCTGGTCCTCCTGCTTCTACATCCTGGGTTCTAGGATGGCAGGTGTGCACTGCCACACCAGGTTATGTGGTGCTGGAGCTTGAACCCAGAGCCTTGTGCATGCTAGGCAAGTGCTCTACTAACTGAGCTACGACCCTAGAGCATTTCTGTCATACTAAGAAACAGCATCAGGTTTGTCAACTATGAATATGGACCAAAATAAGCACCTGAGTCAAAGGGCCACGTGAAAGCTGCCTGGTAGAGTCCTGTGTACTACGTGGCATACAACAAGTGCTGAGCAGGATGAGCTTAGGGTACAGGAACATAATTCCTTGCCTGTATGACCCCCAGATGCCCCCTCCCCTAAGTGCCCATTCTACAGATCTACACCACTAAGGATCCTAGAAGCCGATGTTGGAAATCAGGAGCAGGAGAGGAGGTGGGGAGGGAAGAAAGCCTCTGGTGGTCCCTGTGTGACTTGGAGAGCCAGCTGCTGCTCACGGGACAGAAACAGGGGAGCACAACAGATAGATGTGAGTACAACTGGCAGCAGAGACTCAGGCTGGGGCACTTTAAGGGAATCCCTAATAACCCTGAAACCCCCACCTAGGTCACAATTAGGTGATATCTTCAAGGTTCAAGGTCTGCCTTTCCTCCAAAGGGTGCTTGTTCCTCCTCCTCTTAGATAAGGTTTCTCTGTGTAGCTCTGGAACTGCCCTGGGACTTGCTATATAGACCAGGTTGGCCTCAGACTCATAGAGACCCCCTCACCTTTCTCACCTTCCTCTTCTTCCCGAGTGCTGGATGACGGCCCTAGAACACTTTTTTTTTCTTTTCCTGAGTCAGGGTTTCTCTGTAACTTTGGAGCCTGTCCTGAAACTCATTCTGTAGACCAGGCTGGCCTCAAACTCACAGAGATCCGCCTGTCTCTATCTCTCGAGTGCTGGGATTAAAAGCGTGCACCGCCACCACCACCCGGTCCTAGTACAATTCTTGATCAATCATAGATAGAGATATAGCTCATTGATAGATCCTAGCATGTGCAAAGCCATAGATTCAGTTCCCACACCACAAAAAAGCCAAACAAATAAAAAAGCAAAAAACAAAACAAAACAAAACCCCCGAAACAAACAACAACAAAACAAAACCAAAGGATGAAACCAATCACCGTGAGTTGTTTGATTCCCTATGGTCTTGTAGCCTAGCTTTGCTAGACCCTCCTGACAGGGTTGGCAGAATGTCGAGAATGTTCCAAGATAGGCTCTGCCTGAAACATGGGGTTCTGTGAGCACAGATGTGACCAAAGCCATCAGTACCAAAGCCATGGGTATTGTCAGAGCAGGTGGTTGTGATGGCTGGAAGGGACATGGCAGATAGAGACGATCAGGGGTAGACTCTGTTCATCTGGCACCCCATAAATGCTTCTCCACTTGGCCTGAACAGGTAAGGTTGAGGCAAGAGCCAGCTCTGTTGGGAGAGCAGCCATACAGCATTCCAGCCGAGAGTCTCCAGCGGAGTAGGATGGGACCACACCTCCTCCTAACAGCTGCCTGGGAGAGTTTCGGGGGAGCCAGGGGCCAGCAAGGAGCATGAAGGTGAGGCGCAGGCACGTGACGGCTAGGACTTGGCAGTGCCTGCAACCCTGTGCTTTGTACTGGAGCCTCCGTGCCTGCTACCTTCCAAATGTCACACCATCTCCACAGCTGGGTCAACAAATTGGTCATGTGTGGTGCCACAACAACCAGCTCCCACAACCAGATTAAGAAGTGTGAGGCTTCCGTGTCGAGCTGGCCCTTGAGCATCATGCAATACAGATGCCCCTGTGGCAGTGCTACTGGTGGGAAGAGGGTGGCCTGGCCCAGGGGAGGGAGGAAGTCCTTTTCAGGCAGGGGCCATGGGACAGGATGATTTGGGGAGTCCTTAGGCAGGACGAAAGGCTAGGAAGCCTACACAGCTTGGCCATCGGGGGCTTGGGTTGTTGGAGAATTGGTCCTTGGGTGGATGGGAGTAAAGGCCCTACCTCTTGGTGCTGTACATGATGAAACTCCAGTGTGCTGCCCTGTGTGGGAATGCTGGGATGTTGGGGTGTCACCACCCACAAGATTCCTCCTCAAAAGGAACCAGAAGGATTTCTGCACTTGGGATATGAAAGAGTGGAGACCCCTGGAGGTCACATGTCCCTTCTGTCCTTAGTTGATGTCCCCACCCTTGGCAAATGTTAGATGCAGAGGTGGGCAGGGCAAGGCCTCCTCACTCCAGCCTCATCCTCTTCCTCCGCGGAGGTCCCCATGGTTGGCATGTGCTGGGCCTCCAGTGTGCCTAGTGCTGCCTTCTGTCCTCCCGCTGCTTGCATCACCTTCACCCCACTGTACAGCAAACAGACTGCAGTCGGAGAGCTAAGGGAACTTCATGGGCAAAAGGGGGTTGAGTGAATATCAGGATTTGAACCCCAGCCTGAGGACTCTAGCCGCCTGGGTTTCCCACTCCCTCCCAATCTGCTTGTTATATTTCTGTAAGCGCTGCAAATCCTTCAGAGACGAGTCAGGAATAAATAAATATGCACAGAAGTAAATAATGAGAGGCTGCAGCGAGACGCTGACACAGGGTCAGTGCTGGGACCCGCTGTCCTGATCCAAGTGGGAGACAGTATAGGGTGTGGCACACCAGCCTGCCACTCTAGGTCAAGGCTGNAGGAGCTGCCCTGCACTGATGTGATGCTGGGAAGTGGGGTACTGACTGAATTTAGGTGGGGGTGGCCAGCTTAGTTGGCTGGCGAAGCCTGAGCCAGCTCTTCACCATGTAGCTAGCTTCTCCTCATTTCTCTTCAATGCAAATGTGTTGACACATTAATCTCTCCACCCCTGTGAGCACACCGGCAGGATTAGCTCTGCACTTGTAAGGGACAGGGCTGAGTCCCCCAAGCTAGAGGAAGCAGGGCCCTTCAAGCCTTCTTTGATGGGCACAGAGCATGGCATGAATGGGGAGGGCAGAATCCAGGTTCTGAGGCACCAGAGTGTCTGAAGGAAGGACTGGATGTCTTGGGGGTGGCTAAAAGGTCAGAGATCCCTCAAGCACGCAGGGAAGGGTATCTTAGCCCCATTGTTGTTCATCCTGGGTATGTGAGAGCAGTGCTGGCTGGTGGAAAGCAGCCCCTGGCTCTGCCAGCAGCTGCCTGAAGCCTTGTTTACAAAGCTGGTGAAGGAGGTAAAGGCCACAGCCTACTCCGTCCTGCATATACAAGTCTGCATGTCTCATGTGCCTCCCTCCTACTCCGTCCTGCATATAAGAGTCTGCATGTCTCATGTGCCTCCCTCCTACTCCGTCCTGCATATACGAGTCTGCATGTCTCATGTGCCTCCCTCCTACTCCGTCCTGCATATATGAGTCTGCATGTCTCATGTGCCTCCCTTCCTGTTGCCTGCTGTTCTCAGCCTTCCCAGGCTTGGGGCAGAGCGGCCCAGGACAGTCTCCGAAGGTGACGTGGCTATTTCTGGGCCTGGATTTCTGCCAGCTGCAGCGTGAGAGCGAGTGAGAGGGGGCACCAGGGGAGGTGCTGCTGAGAGAGGGGGCCCCCCGACCCCTAGCCACAGTGATCCCTTTGGTCTGAGCTCTGCCTGGATGCACTTTCCACCCTGGGCTTCCCCACAGAATGCCCCCCCTCCTCCGGCCCCCTCTCCGTGATAAGGGTGAGTAGTTCCCACTTGGAAAAGTACTAGAAGGGATCAAGACACAGCAGAGGGTGAGAATAGCTTGTCTGGGTAAAACAGCTGTTCATGAGAGATCTTACCCTATACCCCATCTTCAGGGATCCTGCACTGTTCCAACCAGTCCTTTGGGAAGACCAAAAGCTGCTGAGCCATGCATGTCCTTAAAGGAGATGCCTCAACAGGGAGCAAGCCCAGAGGATTGTGGGAGAGTCATGGACATGTGGGTCAAAGCACTCCATAGTTCAGTCCCAGCTTCTTCCCCTACCCAGCCTGTTTACCCAGGGACACTGTTCCCATTATGCAGATGGGAACACTGAGGCTCAGAGTTTCTGTCCCTTGCTGAGTTCCCTGGCATGGAATGGGATTCAAGCCCTTAGTTGTCAGGCCATGGGGAGGAATGGGGATGCTTGGCAGACAGAAGCTGTGAGGTCAGGAGGAGGCCCGGGGTTTCTGGAGGTACATGTAGGGAGCAAGTGAGCCGAGCTGGCCCCGCTGGCAGCAGAGAAGCCACCTGGGATGGCTGGGAGGCCCCAGTAGAGTCCAGTGCCGATTCTGTCCTGTTCAATTTTAAAGCGAAGTGCAAACAAGCCCCAGTGCCCGGCGCTCCTGCCCAAATCAAATCGGTGCTATGATTTCTCTGCGGGCGGCGGGCGGCTTTCCGGAGAGGAAGGGGGAGGCTGGCATGGGGTGTGAGAGCCAGCAGGGACAAGGCCATTTGTCTGGGGCAGCCGGCTTGGCTGGCTGGGATCTTCCACCCAAATTAAATTTAACCTAGCTCATAAATCTTCCTCCAAGTCCCCCCCACCCCTGCCAGTCCACAGAAGCTGCTGCGTGGCTGCACTGGGACCAGGGACTCTGCCGTCCCTCATCCCATGTGGCTACTGGGCCCCGAGGGCCTGCCTATTTTGGGGAGTGGGACAGTAACCTAGAGATAGGCTCTGAGATTTACAGGTCACTGACGACAGGGGACAGCAAAGGGCCTGGCCTGGCTGTCCAGAGTGGAAACCCAGTGATAAGGAGGAGCTGGGGTCCAGTAGGGCCTCTTCCCAGCAACTGAGGCCTCCTAATGTGTGCGTATAGACGACATACGGAGACCAAGGTCAGTCGTAGGAGTCATTCGTGCCATCCATTCCTTGTTCTTCGAGACAGAGTCTCACACTGGCTAGGGACTCACAAATTATGCTACACTGACCAGTGAGCCAGGGAAATTCTCTGTCTCCACCTCCATAGCTCACGAAGAAGAGATATGTGTGACCACAACTTGTTTGGTTTCGTTTTTCTTAAGTTCTAGGATCAAACTCAGGTCTCAGTGCTTGAGTGACAAGCACTAAGCCCAAGGTGTCCTAACTTCTCAGTTTCCTCATTAGTGCACATAGCTGGGGTGCAGGGAGGGCGAGGAGAAGCCCTGGGGCCAGAGTAACTTTGGGCCCCCTTCCTTTCCTGTGGATGACCAGGAACCTTATGACCCTTTGCTGGAGAAGAGCAGTGAAGACCCCTCCGAGTGCTAGGATTGGGGTGCGGGTAACTCCGTCTCAACTCTGTGTACTCCAGGACTCAGCAATGCAAACCCCCAGAGCCTGGATCCCATACAGAGCAAGAGTGAAGCTATAGGGGTGTACCAGGCCTGCTGTCAGTCTCACGTATCAATACACGCAGCTCTGAGGTCCTTGTAAACAGTGTGACCTCATGGTTACAGTAAGTGCAGAGAAAGGGACAGCTCTTGTGCTGTGGGCTACTGCCACCTTGCTCTCCCACCGTGTCCATCCTTCAGCTTTCTGCTCTCCAGTGACAGCCTGCTGTCCTCAGGATGAAGTCTAGACCCCACTGACACACTCCCACACTGGGCTTCCACCAAGCTCAGACTTTATCTCCAGCCCTGGGGCCTTTGCATATGCTGCTATTGTTGGCTTTGGGATGCTCTGTCCTCTCCCACACCACCTACTGCTCTTGCCCCAGGAATGATACAGTGTGTTCAACCACGTTTAGGGAGGGAGGAAGGTTATCACACCCAGATCAAACCCAGGCAACCTGGGGATATAGCCAATGCTCTTTTTCATTGTCCCAGCACCCATGACCCATGTGTGTGCACTAAGGACTGTGGCAAGAGGGAGGCACCAGCCCTGTCTAGCGCTCAGGAGAGGGTACAGTGTTCTTTTTTTAGTTGGTGATGTACAAACCAGAGATGCCCATGCAGGGAGGTGACCCTTCCCCTGGCACCAATCTCCTGTCACCCCCACCCCAGCAGAGCTGTTCACAGACCCTTATGGCTCTGAGCATTTACCTCAGCTATCTTTCTGTCTACCTTCCCCTCACACCATCCCCACACAGGCAGCCTGGGCTGCCATGTGATCTATACCTCAAATGTGGGTTTGTTGTTCTCTCAGCGTGCTAGTAACATCCCCACCGGTAAACGATGTAGCCATATTTCACCTGCACCCTAACATGGACCACAAAAGGCATTAAAATAAATAATGGTGCAGTTAAGCAAGGCCTGGGATTTGCTATCTGGCAGAGGTACACCTGTACCCCATGTGCCCCATAGCTGCCCCCCTCCCACATGCACTGTTGCTCCCCTGGGGTCATCACTATGCCTTCTGCTCTGCCACCCCCTGCCACACCAGCCTGAACTCTACTCCCATACCCTCATGCACCTCAGGACTTCTGGTCAGCACAGACCCTGGCCTGTGTCTTGTCCTTAACTATAAAGGTGATGTTCCCTGGGGGTTGTACCTCTCGTTATATCCCCGTTACTGCCCCACCATCCTCTCATCATCCTTCCATTCCCCAGCCACCAGGCTCCACAGTCTCCACTCCCATCTAGATCTCTAGGCTGGGACCCAAATCCCAGATGTGCCTGTTGTCCTTTGGGCCTCTGGGGCCATGAAGTGGACTCCTTTGCTCTTGCTAGCATCACTGCCTGCCCTGGCCACTGCTCAGAGCATGCCAGTGACTCCTGTTTCTGTCATTTGCTCTTCTTCCATGGGCTCAGTTACCCATACAGCTAGACCTGATATCTGCCCTAGGAGGAGCTTGACTGGGACCCCAACCTGGTCCCACTCTTGGACACCAGGACAGGACTATGGGGGTACAGACATCTAAATGACAATGAGTAGCTGGACACCCAGCCCAGGGCTGCCTGCTCTGTCCCTGGTAGTCTTCAGCCCCCTGTTTCTGGAGATGGGAGAGGAAGAGAGAGGACTGGCTGGGATTGGGTCAAGAGGGATGGGAGGCCTGAGAGGACCAGAGACAGCAGCATGTGCCTTCATTGTCCCCTCTCCTACCATCACTACTGTCCTTCCCTCACTCCATGGCCCTGGGGACTCTGTTCCTCACAAAGTGCTTGGCACAAATGAAGTTGAGCTGCCTGGGGACCAAGTGGCTCAGGTGAGTGGATAAAAAGTCACTATCTCCCCCAGGGAGGGACCAGGTGGTTACCTGGGGAGCTGTAACCAGGAGATGGAGGGATGTGTGTGTCACTTCACAAGGCTCAGCTGCCAGGTGGGTTGATGTGCGGGTGGAGAAAGGGACAGTCTCAGGACAGAGGGACCTTGGGCACAGTTGTCCTGGGAGCTTTGGGTTCCCTGGGAGTGGCTACCTCAACTTCCCTTGCTGGGCTTTCAACCATGGGCGTCACAAGCCTCTATGACTGGTCAGTCCTGGCCGTGAGTACTCTGTTCCACCTGCCTCATTCTGTGTGGTTTTTTTTTNTTTCTAGCGAGGTTGTGTGACCCAAGGCAAGACAAGTCACTAATCTGGATCTGAGCTGCCTTGTTGATGAAATGGGGACAATGGGACAGCAGAGATGGCTCATGGACCTGAGTTTGATCTCCAGAACCCATGTAACAAACAAAAAAATGTAACAACAAAATCAAACCAACACAATACCAAGGCACTAGAAAGGCAGACAGGTGAAGCCCTGGGACTCACTGGCCAGGAGTCTAGAAAACCAGTGAGTTCCAGGTCAGTGAGAGAGCCTGTCTCAAAAAGAAAAGGTAGGGGCTGTAGAGATGGCTCAGCAGTTAAGAGCACTGGGTCCGGGTTCAATTCCCAGCACCCACATGGCAGCTCACAACTGTCTGCAACTCCAGTT
>LOJH01026617.1:10793-21385 GCA_001685095.1 Ellobius talpinus
TTTATCTCTGCCCTTTTTATAAGACCATCATCCCACCAGATTAGTCTCCCAGCTCTATGCCATCATCTATTTTAATTACCTCCTGAAAGCTGTTTCTAGTACAACCACTTTGGAGGTTAAGGTTTCAGAAAAGAATTATGAGTGTTGGTGGAGGGAAAACACAATTCACTCCAGATCATTTGCCTATTAAAACTATTAGGTGGGTGTATATTTTGCCCTCAAATCAGTCTAACTTGACAACCTACACCATTTCCACCAGCATCACCACTCTTACCATCCATCTGACCATTGAGAAGGAGTAGTGATTGGCCACCAGGTACTTGAAGATTGATTTTAATATAGTTCAGGTTTCTTAGTTAAACTTTGGGAACTGTACTCTGTTTACTATGCATACTTTCTCACTGTAACTTTTTTGGTAGTGATACTTTTGTCCATAGAGAATCATAGTCCAAGACAGAGGTCTCAAACCAACCAGAGTATAAGTCTGATCACAAGATGAAACCCACACTTGGCACACTATCAGGTTAAGAATGTGTGTCTAGAGAAGTCAAGTGCCATACACTACTGTTATACTGATAAAGAGATGATAGTATTAGACTTCTCATGACTTCAGTTATGCATAGACAAAGCATCTTTCAACCTCTGTCTAAGAAGCTTCTATTTGCAGTTGATGATCATTAATGCAGTGGCTCACAGGTGACCAAAGTGTAGAGAATAGAAAACTGCAGAAGACTAAGTCCTAAAGGAAACATAGATACTGCAACCCACCTCCCAAGGCTCCAGGATTTTTTGAAGAAGAAAGGAGAGATGGTATATAAGAACAGGAAGTTGTGGATGACTTCAAAGAAATATTATTTTCCAGATGTAGCATAATGGTTGCACATACAAACTCACAGCAGTTGCCATAGCTTGTACAAAACCCCTGTGAACCCAAGTCAGACAGAATTCCACCATAGAGATGCTATTTGGGTACACTCAAATGGTAGAGCTATTGTTAGCTGCTGGGAGTGGGAGAGGCAGTTTTCTCTAAGACTGTAGCTCATTGTAAGTTGGCTGCTCCCTAGTAGAAGACCTCACATTCAAGAATATTTGGGCAACAAAATTTATCTTGAGGATTAATTTTAAGCAAAGGACACAAAACCGGATTGGTAGAAAAGTGGGGAGAAACTGGAAGGGGGTAAATAAGATTCACCATGTTTTATAAAACTCTCAAAGAACTAATAAAAAAAGAAAGATTTTTTTCAGTAGTTTAAGAAATGATATTGGAAAAAGTTGAAGTGGTTGTATTTGCCTGTGCAAATAATACATATCTATGTTTTCTTTCAAAGAAAAAATCCTTAGTTTTATTAAAAAGACTGCCTTATTCTCATTCTTCTCCTAAAATGTAGTGAAAGTAAAGTATATCAAACCAACATTTTTCTATTTACAATCTGCATATAAAATAATATTCCCCTACCCATCACAGACTGACAAAGAAACAAGACTTAAAATAAAAATACAAAACCATATTTGTAAAAATATCATTTAATACTTAGTTAAAGTCAAGAATCATTTAAAGAATCATTTCTTGTGAATTCATGAATATTTGTATTTTGGATCAGAACTCCTACTATGAAAGATATTAAACATACATTATAAAAACTGTATTATTCATTTAAGAGAGTAGAGATCAGGAAAATCCCTTCTAAGGATAAATTATAATCTCCTATTCATGTATTGGAGTCATTGTGTCATGTGCTGGAGGGAGGATAATGGTGAGTACTGGTCTCTTAGAATCATGCATGGAGGAAGAAAGGAAGAAAGTTAAATGTATGAGAGATGAGAGCAAAGAATGACAGATCTCCATCACTTATTCAATGCTCTCTCTTAAGAAAAATTGTAAACAATAATTGATTTTATTTCTTACTATATTCCCCAAATATAAACTATAAATATTATATATAGTATAGCAAACATAATACATATGGAGAAGTATATAATCACAATAATTGTTGTTTGTACATACATAAAAAATCTTGGCAACTGTTCCAGGTGGTGGTGGCACACATCTTTAATCCCAGCACTCAGGAGGCAGAGGTAAGTGGTTCTCTGTGTGTTCGAGGTCAGCCTGGTCTACAAGAGCTAGTTTTCAGGACAGCTAGTGCTGTGACACAGAGAAACCTTGTCTCGAAAAAATCAATCTTGGCAACTGCATAAATAATTAGGGTTTAGGAAGATAAGTTAATATGTCCAAGCCATATTGAATATAGAGCAAGGGTTTACTGTATGCTCTGGAAAACCTAAGTATGATATTTTAGGCTTAGGAGTTTAGAAACTCATCATTGAAATTGAAAATGAAGTTCTCCCACATAAAAAATTCAACTAAGTAAGTAACTTGGAGACAAAGGTATCTATTGTGAAATATAGAAAAATTTGATATTTTTATCCATTTCAAATTGTCACTTGGGATGGCAAAATAAATTCCTCCCCCAAATAATCATGCGGTATGCATTTAAGTACAATAGTGTCTTATCCTTTTAAAGTTGTGTCTATGAAACCATACAGAGGGGAAAAGTTGGTAACTAAAAGGTAGCCAAAAGGCTATATTTTTATTTAACTTATTTTCTTTTCTTGCTTTTTGCTCATGTGATGCATAGGGAGGAGTGGAGCACTTGTGTGAGTATGTATGCAGATGTGTGAGGATATCATAGTCCAAGGTTGACACCTGGTATCTTCCGCCATTGCTTTCTACTTTACTAAGTCAGCATCCCATACTGACCCCAGAGGTCACCATTTACCCAGCTGCAGGGATCTGTGTTGCCGCATCCAGGATGCTGGTACTACAGATTGGCCTCCATGACCCCCTCTGGCTTTTATGTGGCCACTGGAGATCTGAATCATATTCCTAACACCATATGCTGAGCTGGGTATTCCTAACACTTTAACACTGATCCGACTCCATAGACCAAGAGGTCTGTTTTATTCCATGTAAATATTTACTTCAATGAACTTCTTTACAAGTGTAGGTCTTTGTGATCTTGGAAGAGCTTGGAACAATCGAAAATTCAGTGAGGCTCTGATTACTGACAAATTTAGTGATTATTTAATGCTTCCCCCAACTTAACAGCTACAAGTAACAGTAAAATATATTCTTTTTTTAGTCTATCATCATGGAATAAATGAGATAACTCATCATTGTTTCACCCGTGGTCAACTTTGGTTACCTTCAGGAGTGGAACAGAGGATTCTGAAGGCTCCAAAAGAGAGAACTAAACTAGTTGGAGACCATCCAACATCTTTGTCTCTATGTGACTTCTCCATGTGATCTTTCCCACATTGTAATGTTAATAAAGCTACTTTTTATTTGCTTGTTTTGTTTTTTGAGACAGGTTTTCTCTGTGTAACAGTTCTGGCTGTCCTGAAACTCACTTTGTAGACCAGGGTGACCTTCAACTCAAGGAGATCCTCCTGCCTCCTGAGTGCTGGGATTAAAGACGTGTGCCACCACCGCTGGATAAGATGACTACTTTTATATTTTGATTAAGGACTCTGAACATATGCTTAAGAGGGTCAGATAGACGCCATATTGATTTTCATGACCCACTTCAGAAGTCATGCATCTCAGGTTCTGTTTGGCTTTTTAAACCTCTCCAGGAAGGAAGAAGAATCTGGACCTTAGATCTCTATAGAGAATTGTCAGTCACATATGGCATGATGATAACATGTGACAGAGATATTGTGGAGCCCATCTCTGAAGGTTATACTCTGAATGTCTATGCTTTAAGCACACCTTAGGAACAGAGATCTAAATACTGTCAAAAATTTTGAAAATTGAAAACATCTCATTTTGTATCTCCCCAAGATCTTACTACACCAGAAAGGACTAGTAGTAAGCTACTAGTGATAAATTTGCTTTCCAGTTCCCTTCTCTGTACAGAATCTATGCCCCACCCCAGTTCTCACATAATACTCATTTTCATAGCTGTGACCCTATAGTCAGTTATTTACTAGGCTGGATGCAACCTCAACCAATGGTTGCCACAGGGATTAGACACAACCAGAGCCAACTAAAAGAGATTCCCTTTTATTGCAATAGGAAATGCAAAACTTTTATAATTGAAAGAAGATGACAGAAGGATATAGAAAGGAGCAAATAACAGGAACTGAGATCAGCTGATAATAAGGGAATGGGAGACTATAGTACTGCGAGCTACAGACCTTCAGTTCTGCTTTCGGCCTGTCTCCAGGTAGTATCCAAAGCATTACCATAGTCCTTTCTTTCTTTTATTGAAAATAGATTAAGAGAGGGAATACAGGCAGGGGGGGGTGTCAGAATCATGATGGGGAAACCCACAAAGACAGTTGACCCGATCTCGTGAGAACTCTCAGACTCAAGATGGACAATTAGGAAGCCTGCAGGGGACCAACCTAGACTCTCTGCATGTGGGTGACAGTTGTGTAGCTTGGTCTTTTTGTGGGGTCCCTAGCAGACAGACCAAGAACTGTCCCTGGCACATAAGCCTGCTTTTTCAAACCTATTCTCAGTGCTGGTTTGCCTTGCTCAGCCTTACTGCAGGGAGGAAGAGCTTGGTCCTGCCTCAACTTGATAAGCCATGCTTTGTTGACTCCCAGAAGAGGCCTTACCCTTTCTGAATGGAGACAGAGGAGGAGTGGATAGGGGGAGGGATCAGTATAAGGGAGGTGGGGAAAAGAAATGGGAGGAGGGAGGGGAAACTGGTTGGTACGAAAAATAAACTTTAAAAATTAATAAAAAAAACAAAATGCATTTTACATATATTATATTCAGATCCCCATGTTCTTACATGAATGTCCCTTTTTGTATAAGCTACTTACACAAAACATCATGATATCAAATTTGACTTGTGTGTGTCTGTGTGTCTATGTGTGTATGTGTATAACCTTACATCAAATACTGGCTGTATAGTTTGGGCCGTGTATGAAAGGTTATATGAAACAGTATTAACTGTTCCTTCATATTAAAAATCAAACAAAACAGCAGCAACTGATGATGAAGAGGAATGCTAATGCCAAACCCAGCAGGCACTGCCTCCTGTGAACTGATTCATGCAGCCTGGAAGGCCAATCACTTACATCAATGTTCACTTGAAGAAGCTGAAGGAAAAAAGGGTATGAGTTATACTGAAATCCCTATGTACCGCATACCATTATAAAAAAACAAACCCACTAGGGCCGGGTGGTGGTGTCACACGCCTTTAATCCAGAGCTTCGAAGGCAGAGGCAGATGGGTCTCTGTGATTTTGAGGGCAGCCTGATTTACAAGAGCTAGTTCTAGGACAGCTAGGACTGTTACACAGAGAAACCCTCTCTCGAAAAATCAAGCCCTCCAAAAAGACCACCAGGGCTTGAAGCCTACATTTACAAAATGTTCCCTCTATCCGAAAATAATCATCATGAGATGTTGGAGTTTGAAAAATTTCAAGCGCTAGCAAAATCAATTAATTAACTACTTTTAAATTGTTGGGAGCAAAGTTAGACCATTCAAACAAAACTAAATTAAAAATGTTGATCATGTATAGGCAGCACTAATTGGATGTACAGGGTTACTAATTTTTTTTTAAGAAGACATGAAATTGAAAAGAGAAATTATGAGAGATAATCCAGGTTATATATTTTATATATATTTCAATATATAAATATAAATTTATATATATAAATATATATTATATATATTTCATATATATATATATGAAACTGCCAAGGAGTAATTTTTGCTATTTTAATTTAAAAAATGTATATAATATATTTTAAAAATGTTTCCCCCTAGCTGGTTGTAGGGGGCACACACCTTTAATCCCAGCACTCACGAGGCAGAGGCAGAACTCTGTGAGTTTTCATCTACAAAAGCTAGTTCCAGAAGAAGCTCCAAAGCTGCAGAGAAATGCTGTTTTGAAAAACCAAAAAAAATAAAATAAAAAATGTTTCCCCCAAATCACCCTATTTTCTTACCCATCCAGCTTTATATGATCTCTCTCACTTTCCCTTTTTTAAAAAGCCCAAAAAATAAAAATAAATAAATAAGAACAAAGAAAATCGCCAATAAGACAAAAATACCCAAACGAAAAGCCCCCCCACAATGGAACTGTTTTTATGTTGGCCAACAACTCCTGGGCATGGGTCCACCCTGGTGTGTAGTTGATATACCCACTGACAGTCTAGTGAAGAAAATGGATTTTAATGCAGGTATAAACTGCAAATAGCTTCTTGGTTAGGAGAAGAACCCATATCCATTTTCCCTGTCTCAGCTCTGGAATCCGATCTGGCTTGAACCTGTGAAGGTATGGTGCATGCTGCCACAGTCTCTGTGAGTTCATATGGGCATAAGTCCTATTATGTCTGAAAGACTGTTTACTTGGAGTAATCCATCCATCTGATTCTTACAATATTCCTGCCTCCTCTTCTACATAGCTCCCTGACCCCTGAGGGGTGGAATTTCATAAAGACATCCTATTTGGGACTAAGTGTCCCAGAGTTTTTCATACTTTACATGTTGTTCAGTTGTGGGTCTCTGTGTTAATACCCATCCATTTACTGCAAGAAGTTTCTCAAGTGAGGGCTGAGCAAGGCATTGTACTTTTTCTATCTTTTTTTAACCTAAGATGATATCTATCTTTGATAACACACACATATTCTGGTTAAATGATTAGTGATGCTGATTAGGCTGTGTTTGGTGTTAAGTCACAAATCTCCAGATTTTGTAAATATAGCTCCAACAAATGCATTTAAAGCTGGAGGTATTGGCTCGTATCTATTATTATAGCACTTGGGAAGATAAAGAAGAAGAATTTCTTCAAAATGGAAGCTAGCCTGGGTTACATAGTGATCTTATGAGTTCTAATCCAGCCATTAATTACAGAACACAACTTATGTCTCAAAACATGAAAAAGAATGAAACCAAAAAAAAACTCTTAAAAAACATTTTAATATGCTTTAAGATCTCTCAGAAAGTTTAATAGATGTTACAAGTTAGTACAAAAACCAGTTCTTAACTTTCTAGTTCATTTCTGAAAAAGAAGTATTCAAACTTTCATTTAATTTTATCCTTTTTGTTAAGAAAGACTAGGATAATTTAATTGGAGATAAAATATAAACAAGCAATATTACTCAATGCCAGCACGCCCCTGGCAATGGTAGCCCTTCAAACCACTGATAAACATTGTGAGCACAGTTTATTTTGTTAGTACTGTATTCTGCATTCTCTCTACCTAAATGTTATTGTAATGATATCTACAATGGGGAAAAGACACACACTAATGTTTAACTTCGCATGGCATAAGGATTATAGTAGTATAATCCTATCCAGTGTCTGTGATGTTCATAAACAAGTATACAGAATGGCTGGCACAGGGCATCCCAAAGGACAGAAAAGAGAGACTCAAGAGGTACTATCTTCTACCCTGAGCTTAATTTAGACTCTCAAGCCAAGAGTGAGATGAAGCCAGAAAGGGGAACTAGGGTTTGACATTACCCACAGAAACTTACTGGCAAGTATTTACATGGACAACTCTAGCTCTGGAGACTGGAAGTTTACTCTTTGCTCATATCACTTTCCTCTGACTCCTTAATTGCCCCTGTATCTATTGCCCCTGAAATGACAATACAGTTATCATGGACAAATACTGTTTATATGGCACTTAAAACAAGTAAAAGTTCTGTCCCTGTGGAGGAGATGAGAGAAGCAATAACACCAGTGAGAAAAAATGTAGTGCATAACAGAATGCCAGGCTCAGAAGAACAAAATATGGTAAGAAATGTGGTGAGCCCATGTTAGTGTGCCATGTTATAATTTTAGAGATAGTGTAAAGAAGAACACTTGACATTGGAGTAGAAACCTGAGAAAAACAGGGAGTAATATAAGGAAGTTCTGGAGAAATGACATTCTGGAGGAAAGACAATAACAAAAGTCCTAAACAGTAAATGGGTGATATTCTAGACTTTCAAAGGTAAGCAAGGAAGCCACTGTAGCTGAAGCAGTATGGAAATGGTGGAGATCGCAGATGAGGTCAACGTATCAGACCAAACATGCCAGAGAAAAGATGTAAGTTTTACTATATGATGGAAACCATCCACAGGAAGCTATTAAAAGTCTTCATGCTAGTGAGTAGAATGCTCATATTTCTAAAAGGATAATGTTGGTTTGCCAAGATAACAATTGACTAAATCAGGGAAAGAACAGATGTGGGCAAAATTGTTAGGTGCTTCTCCATAATCCAGGAGGGAGGTGCTAGTGACTTGGAACAGAGTGAAAACCCAGGAAAGGCTACAAGTAGTCAATACTGAGTGTAATTCATAAGTTCAGTCCACAGGGTTTTTTTTTAGAAATTAAGCATAAAAGTAAAAGAAAGAAACTTCTGATCTATGAACAAGCAAAAGAATGGAATTATCTTATAAAAATGGATAAGTGGATTGAGGGGGACAGTATCAAGGTCATAGATCCAGACGTTCAGTGTGAACAGCTCTACAAGGGGTAACCATCAGAGCCTTGACCCAGACTGGCCCTGGGGAGACTGCCCCTGGAGAGGAGCTTCAGAGCCTTCTCAGTATCCACTAGAGGCACGGACCTGCCTGCACCCAGAGGAAGAAGAACCACCTAAGCCACAGGCCCCACCTTTACTGTTCAGAGGGGAGGGACCCACTGAAGCACAGACCCCCTGCACCCACTGAAGGAAAAGATGGGAAGATGGCAGTGTAAGACACATCCCACAACATAAAGACAAATATGACACCACCAGAACCTAAAGGTCATACAACAGGAAAGCCTGAACATACTAACCCAGAAGAAGCAGAAGAAAATGACCTTCAATATAACTTTATGAAGATGATAGACACCCTTAAAAAAGAAATAAAAAAATTCCCTTAAAGAAATTAAGGAAAAAATAAGCAAAAATTGGAAGAAATCAATAAATCTCTTTAAGAAACCCAAGGAAAATAAAAACAGGTGAAGTAAACAGCTCAAACAGTTGAAGACTTGAAAACTGAGATAGATTCAATAAAGAAAACACAAACAGATGGAAATCTGGAAATGGAAAATCTGGGTAAACAAACAGGAACTATAGATGCAAGCATAACCAACAGATTACAAGAGACGGAAGAGAGAATCTCAGGAGTTGAAGATATGATAGAGGAATGAGATTCATCTGTCAAAGAAATCATTAAATCCAACAAATGCTTAACACAAAAGATCCAGGATATCTGGGACACCATGAATCCACCAAATCTAAGAATAACAAGAATAGAAGAAGTCCAACTCAAAGGCACAGAAAATATATTCACCAAAATCATAGAAGAAAACTTTCCCAAGCTAAAGAAGGATATGCCTGTGAAAGTACAAGAAGCAAACAGAACACCAAATAGAGTGGACCAGAAAAGAAAGGCCCCTCACTGTATAATAATCAGTGCAGCGCACCACACCTGTCTGTGCTCTGTACACCACCACACAGTTCGCGAACTGGGCAAGGGGCTGGAGATTGAAACACACAAAGACACAAAGAGAGACAGAGACACAAGTCATCCTTGATGCCAAAATGCCCCTGAGAATGCCCCCTTTATTGTGTTCAGGGGCAGCTTATATAGGGATCCTTAACTGANGAAACCATTCCCCTGCCATCAGGAACTCCTGAGGGTCTCATGCTCAGAGCAGCTAAAGGCACTCAGATCAGGGGAAAACAAGTTTCACAAGAAATTCAGGATCTAGGGGTTCACTGCTTTCAAAAAATCAAAACACTAAACATAGAGAATAAAGAAAGAATATTAAGAGCTGCAAAGGAAAAAGGCCAAGTAACTTATAAAGATAGACCTATCAGAATCACACCTGACTACTCAGTGGAAACGATGAAAGCCAGAAGGCCCTGGTCGGATAAGCTACAGACACTAAGAGATTATGGATGCAAGCCAAGATTACTATACCCAGCAAAGCTTTCAATCACCATAGACAGAGAAACCAAGTCATTACATAGCAAAAACAAATTTAAACATTACCTATCCACAAATCCAGTGTTACAGAAAGTACTAGAAGGAAAACTCCAACCCAAGGAAATTAGCTGCACCCACAGAAACATGGGCAACAAGTAACCTCACACCTCACACTAGCAAACCACAAGGAAGGAAAACACACAAACACTACCACTGAAAAATAACAGAAATAAAAAAATCACTGGCAACTAATAACCCTTAATATCAATGGACTCAAATCACCCACAGAAAAAAGACGTATTAACAGAATAAATACAGAAACAGGACCCATCCTTCTCCTGCATATAAGAAATGCATCTTATATGTCTCACAGTAAAGGTTTGGGAAAAGATAATCCAATAAAATGGACCTAAGAAACAAGCAGATGTAGCTTTACTAATATCTAACAAAATAGACTTCAAACTAAAGTCAATCAAAATAGATAGAGAAGGACATTTCATACTCATCACAGAAAAAATTCATCAAGACAAAGTCTCCATTCTGAACGTCTATGCCCTGAGGATGCTCTTGTATTTGGGGCATCCCAAATACAATGTAAAAGAAACATTATTCAACTGTACTTCCCACTTTCTCTTCTATAAGGTTCAGTGTGGCTGGCTTTA
>LOJH01026618.1:318-11714 GCA_001685095.1 Ellobius talpinus
AACCTTGCATTCTTTCTGACCTACTGACACTGGAGCCTCTAATACTTTTTAGTCGCTTGCCTTCAAATTTAATGTATATTAAACATTTGGATAATAACGTATTTCCAAAATGTTCAGGATGATGTTTTCTGATAAACATTATAGAACACTTGTTGCTGAAAATGTTTTATGTTAAGATCTCTGCATCATTGGGGCACGCTAAACATTCTGGTATAGGCTCATGTTTGTCTTGCTTTTGGAGTGAATGGAAGGTTCAGTTCCTGGTGGGAGGGTGATGGGTAGGAAGACTGGTCCTCCTGAGTCAAGGGTACAAAATGTTTCCTAGAAGCACTCAGAGATACTACAGTCTACATCACTGAGTCAGTCTCTCTCTCTCTCCCTCTTTTCCATTCTCCTTCTCACCCCCCTTCTCTCTCTCTTTTCTGTGCATTAATTGCTTTTTGCTGCGGCTTGAGATATTTATGGGTTAGGAGATTGCCAAGTTATTTATTAGATGGAGTATCTAGGGATAGACTAATATAAATCACTTAGGTTGGCATTGAATATAGCAGACACTCAGTAATTTAAAAAGCTTTAATAAAAATGCTAAAATATGAGACTTGTCTTTGGCTGTAATGAGACTCAGTTATCACGTTTTTATCAGCGATATTCAGTCATGGACCTATCCACCTTTTTCTCGGTCTAAGACAATGTGAATGCAGTCTTCATTTCCAGAATAAGCGAGGTTGTTGGACTTGAGAGAGGTTTTAAGTTTTTGGAGAGTAACTCCTTTAAGACTTATGGATTTACTATATATGTGGGTGCTAGTGACAGACCTCCTCACACTTAGAAAGTCAAGCAGGCTTAATCGCTTTAGGAACCCTGTCTTCTGTGTGGCTGGAACCACGCTGAACAGGAAGTGTTGAAGGTAGGATATAGGAGGTTAAATGTGACCCATAGAATGTGTTCTATCATTCCTGGGATCCAGGAAGTCACATTACTATGAAGGCCACACCCAATCCCGGCCACCACCCTGAATCAAAATTCCGTGGGTTTGAACTGATTAAGTCCCTGAGAACTCAATATGCAGTCTTTCTTGATTTTCTCTTCTTTAATAGAATCACTATAGTAGGGATCATTACCACTTTATAGCGTTTAAACTATATTTAGTTTTGTCCCCACATTTATTCACAGCTGGGAGAATTTAAAAATGCATTTTTTATTTTTTAACCATGTGGGGGGTGTCATGTACCCGTAAGTGCAGGTGCACATGCCGAGCGTCAGAGCCCGGAGATCCTAAGTCACAGGACATTGTACACTGCCCAACATGGTGCTGGGAAAAGAACTCAGTTCCTCTGTAGAAACAGCACATTCTCTACCCACTGAGTCATCCCTCTAGCCCCCTCAAAATAGAAAGATTTTAAAATTACTCACCCTCCTCAGACCACGACACACTCTGAAGAAGATACCCAGTCTCCAGGTTTTAAAGAGAGCTGTTTGTAAGCTTCCAGACACCATTCATCCACAGGTGATGAGAGTCCCTGTGTCTTTCAAGGAAATGACTTCCTCAGGCCTGGAACTTGATGATGTCACCTTGTGTACAGCAGTAAGGCACATGGATCTACTCTGGCCACACAGAGCATCTGGGAGAGGAAAAAAGGGGAAGGGATTAAGGTATCATGGGAGAAAGATCCCTGAGACTGATTCTTGATGAACATTGAAAGAATCAGGCTACATTCCCAGCTCAGTTGAAACACTCTCTGAAACTCAAAGTTGACATGCCAGTGACCATAACTCAACAAGGACCTGCCACCCCCACCCTCAACCTTAGAAAGCTCCGGGGTAGACTGGGAGGGGTACAAAATAGGCAGGAGCTGGTTGATTCTCCATGACATCAGGTATCAGGCAATAGGAATTCAGGAGAAGCTCAGAGAGGTAGAGGAGGCAGCCTTGTGGTTGTGTGGCCTCCAAAAGGTATAGTCAGACATTTGTGGAGGCAGAGTATTAGGTAGAGTTCTACAGAAGGCTTAAACAGGCTGAGGGCAGATAAAGAAATGCATTTCCAACCATAGATTTGAAAGCAGTTGACAAAATAGGACATTAAAGTAGTGTAATAAAACACCTGCAGACTGTGAAAAGAAATCCAGAAGGCCAGAAGTCGTTGAATGGAATGATGGGTTTTGAAGTGCTAGGCGTTGACACACACAGACTGATTCTTTGTCCAGACACTCTGCTGGTACCACCTTCAACAGCTTCAAAATGCTTCAAATACAGTAGGCCAGCACTGATGCCTGTTGACATCAGAGGCTCTTGATAGCCTTCTGGAGCAGAAGGGAGAATGAATCCTAGTTGACCTTCTCAATCATTTTGTGATAGTCCCAGATAGCTAACTAAGATATCACTTCAGCTTCTTATTTATGTCAGTCATTGACCACGTGACCCAGGAAAACATTAGAGAGCTAGTAATTAGAGCCAGAGGATTACTGCCTACCAGTAAAGCAGGCGCCCTTGTAGTCGGTGTCCTTCGGGTCACTGAGGTAAGGTGACTTCTGCCCTCAGATCCTTCAAGGGTACTCGGGGGCCCATGATGCTGTGCCCACTCTGGACAGGTGTTTGTCAGACTGGACAGGACTCAGCAAACTGTTGAGCTGGCCTGACAGATGTGCCATCATTTGGCCAGAGCTGTGTGCACCTGGCCTTACCGGTTAGGCCATGGGAGAACTTAGGCAGCCCCTCCCTGCCTGTTTCCTCTTCAACACAAGGTGCTAAAGGGGCTTCATGGAGCTTTCCTGAGGCAGGAATGAGAGCTCTGCATGTGGGCCTCCTGATGCTAAGTTCTCATTGAGAGTCCCTGGAGAGAGAAAAGTAGATCCAGAAACACTGGTGTTTGCCACAGGCTCAGTACCGGGAAACTGTCTCATACCCGCTTGCCTTTCATTCCTCATGATGACCTGTGAGTTACCCATGGTCACCAGGCTGTTTTTTCAGCTTGAGAAACAGATGAAAGAAATTAAGAAAATACAAGGTCACACAGTGAGTAAGACTGAATGAGAAAACAGGAAGAGGTTGCTGTGACCGGCTTTAAAAGGAAGGGTGAAAGGGGGAAGAGGGCCAAAACACAGACAGGGAGATGTGAAGTACCCAGCATCCCTGGCGTGAGAGACTTGGATCAACAGAGGTCCCGGTCTGGGCTGGCACCTCATAATAAACACTTGACAGAATTGGGACTAAAACCAAAGTATTTCCTCATTGGAAAAAAAAGGGAGGGAGAACTGGGTTATCCCTAGGTCTATTTTTGACTTGAAAATGCTGTGATATAAATTAAAACCTGTGATCTTAAGTATGAGTGTGGCCAGAACTCTTGGGGGCAGGGGAAGGGGTACGGACTGCACGTGAGGGTTGAACAGAACAAAGGGAACCTCCCAGAGAGCAGCCATCTCTCTGCCCTGGGAAGAGCTGAGAACTGCCAGAAGGACTTCCACTGTGTGTGGTTTCTCTGATCATGGCCAATTGCTTGAATTGTGCAAATTAAAATAGGAAATGTGTGTCTATAAATAACCTCTGTAAGAGACACAGTGGAGACAACCATTACAAATGAACTCAGTGGAGCGTGAGTGGGCTGTGATGTCACCCCACCCTGAGCAAGTGTTCATGTATCTGTAACACATAATCTTTCGTTCATATTCACTATCATTTCTCTCATCAAAATACCACTAAGAAGGAAAAACTGAATTCAGATGGATCAGGTCTTATCCATTACAGCATAAAATAAAGCCATCTCACACCAGGATGTGAAGGAAGCCTGAGTTCACAGTCAGCCTGAACAACTGAATCACTAGATCTGGGCCTGCTTCTAAGAGTGAGGATGTGACCCCATGCAATACAGCCCAGTTCCAGCTTGATGGATGCCTCTGTAGATCCTGAGAAGTTGGTCCCTGGAGACTCGCCTTTCACTCGCAGTTAATCTCAGCTTGTACTGAGAGAACTTCTTGGACACCAGGCATTTGTTACATGGTAATGGAGGGGCCCAAAGAGATGGCTCCGCAGTTAAGAGCACTTACTGCTCTTCCAGAGCGCAAAGTTTGGTTCCCAGCAGTATCAGTCGGTGCACATTGGCCTATAACTCCATTTCTAGGAGAGCAAACTCCATCTGGCCTCTGTGGGCACCTGCTCACTTGTGGTATATATAAACTGACTCAGGCACACACATCATCATCATTATCATCATCATCATCATCCTTTATGCCCCGGCAATGCTTAGGCATGCCTGGGCAGCCTGTTTATGGTGGTTCTCCAGTTGTTTCTATCTTGGGCAGTCCTAGATGCTTGCGTTATTGTCATGCCCAAGGTTCCACAGTCTTCCTTTATGCTCGCTATCCAGCATGTTTTGGGCCTCCCTCTTCGCCTTATCCCATGCACTCCCCCAAGCAGAGCTGTCTTCGGGTATCTGCTGTCATTCATTCTCATAACATGGCTGAAGTATCTCAAATGTCATTGCCATATCCTGTAGTTTACTTCCTTGTGTACATGAAGAGGTTTCTTAATGTCATTTTATCACATGGTTATCTCTCAACAGACAATTCATTTATTTTTATCAGTCTGACTTTTAGACGTATTATTGCCAAAGTTTGAATATGTTCTATTTATTTCCCTCTTTCTCTTAAGGATAACATACCTGAATTGAGGTAACTAGGTTATAAGGAAGCCAAGTGTGTGAGAAGCCACTATAGTCTAACTTTAAAGTCACACTGCCATTGGTTTCTAGGTATTTGCCAAAGCTTATTGTTGCCTGTCTGTTATAATTATTCTGCTGTGTAACACTGTATCTCCTTCAGGTTTTGGATTTACATTTTTCTGGTGAGAAACATTGCTAAGCATATTTTGATATGCATATTGGCCATTTTGAGATTTTCTTCAGCTAGAAGTCTTGCAGGTATATTTTTGTTTTGCTGTTTGTACTTATCTTGTCATATTTATGAAATAATCGATGATCACAAAGAATTCTGCCTAAGCTTTTATCTAAGTCTCAGCTTTTAAGTTCAATTCTTTCAATCATTTTGAGTTACTTTTTTCAATATATAGTTTGATGCGGGATCCCAAATGCTTACTTTTTATGTGGGTGTAAGTCGATTCCTTATCTTTTTCCTGGAAACTGCATTCTTTACTCATTATATGTTTCCATATCTTGTTGACAATGACTAAACATTTACTTATATTTCTGGATTTTTACCTATATTTTCTTAATGTATTTGTTTATTCTTATGCTGATTTTAATAATCACATTTTATTAATGTATTAATGATTATAAAAACTACATATTCATATCCATATATGAGTGTTTTATTCAAGAATAACAAAGATTATTATTTTCTGTTGTTCCCAGTAGTTAAAGTCACTTGTAGATTAGGCTTGGCTCTTCTTACTTTCCTCCTCCTCCTCCTTCTCCTCCTCCTCCTCTTTTTTCTCATATTTCTCCTCTTGAGACAGGGTTTCATAAAATAGTTTAGACTGGCCTTCAACTCACTGTGTATCCCAGGGTGGCCTTGAACCGCCAGCAATCCTCCAGCCTCTGCTTCCTGAGGGCTGGAATTGTAAACACAGCATCAATGCCACCTTATAAAGTGTGCTTGTAATACTACTGGAAGCTCACGAGTCTAGTGTAAAACCAGAGAAAGCTTGAGCTGAACATTTGCAATCCAGTTCCTTCATTTTAAAAACCACCCAAAGCAAGTAAGCAACACAAATGCATGAACACATACACAGGCACACTCAGTTCTCAGCGGGTGGCCTAAGGGACTTGCAAAAGATTAGACAATCAATGCTGAGAGATTAGAACCCAGTCCTTCATTTACTTCATATAGCACAGTGGTGTTTGTTACTGATTTTGACTGTTAGTAAATTGCTGTACTATTTCATATGCAAAATGTTGCACAAGCTAAGCTAGCTTGAATACTACATTTTCCAATTTATTCTTGCCTCTTGTTTAGGAAATAAGCTGACTTATTAGGATGCAAAAAGGTAACCCCCCCAAGAATAAAACATGGAATCCTTAAAAGCACTTTCTATATTATTTTTGTAAATTAGTTTTGAGTGTTTAAAACTATAATGGAAAGCATTTCATATTTCTATTACCCTCACAAGATCTCTTAATATTTTAATATTCCCTGAGCATCATAATAACATTAAAATGAAAATAGTAACAATGGCCATTTAAGGCAATTTGAAACCATTCTCTCTAATCTAATATCCACATACCTGCAAGGCAAATATTTCTATGCCCATTTTACAGTCCAGAAAGCTAAAAGTGGATGGCTTAAATATGTGCCTTTTTGAAACATCAATCCAAAACAGAAGGAAACTGTATTCAAATGTTAGCGTCTAGGATTGCAAGTCAAGAGATGTTTTGTTTTTTAACTATGGAGCTTAACTAAGACATTTGAGACTAAAATCCTGAGTGAGCAGAGAGTAGTGATGGTAGCAGATGGCCTCAGGAAGCCTCAGGGAACAGAACGTGGTACACATTATGAGTGGACCAGACTTCCCAACAGGGCACTTCGGGACTGTACAGAAGCTGGCCAGGTCTCAGTAACAGAGAGAGAGACACAGGACAAGCCCAGACCCCATGCAGGACTGCAACTGTGGCTTCTCTGCTGGGCTAAAAAACAAACTCACCTTGAGGACTTGTAAACAGCATGGCTTCCTCTTGTGATCTTGTCCTGGTGCTCCTTCGTGAAAGAAAGGAAAGCTCCTCCCTAACTTCTCACTGGCATGGGCACTCTTAGCAATAAGGAAGAATATGAGTAGGTCTCAGAAGGACCGCAAAAGGAGCATCGCTGTGCACTTGTCCACTGTGTGCTGCCATCCAGAGGACTGCAGCCACACAGGCAGTTTTTAAGAACAAGGAAGCAATGGCCGGAACCTGGAGCTGTGGCTCTAGCAGGGAGGCCCCTGCATAGCACCATCTCAAGAGCTGGCCCCACCCAAGCTTTTGCAGTCCTCAGACTTCAGACTCTCCCCGGTCAGCTCAGAGATGTCATCAGGATGAAATTAGTTAACAAAGCCATTGCAAGTGAAGGACTGCTTCCTGCTTTGCTAGGGATGGCAGACGGAGGCCTATCTGACAAGGCTGGCTAGGGAGAATTAACAGCTACCCTGGCACATTGCCCCTTTCTCAGTTGGTTCTCAACTGAGATGGGCTGTGTGGTGGGATGGACAGGATGCCGAGGCCTGTCCACTGTTCCTTCTAGAAAGACTCTAGAAGATCTGAGGGTTGCTCTATGCACACGTATGAGGTCTTCCCTGTGCACTGGCTCAGTGCAAACTCAAGATGAAGGAGGACGATGCTAATAGGCCTGCCTAGAGAACTTCCTGGTATAGCCAGAGTTGGTGTGTAAATAAGACAACAACATGAGTGGAAATACCCACAGGTGGGAACATATTATATCTATACCAACATTATTTGCAGGGATATCTTATACCTCCATTCTATTATTTATGTTATTAAATACTATATAATTATAGTTATATAGATAACATTACAAAACTATACTTGTTATGTGACTTATATACAATTTAATGTATCACATTTATTAATTTGCTTAGTTATTGAATACATTTAACTTAATTAAACATAAGTAAATCTTCTCTTGTCATCAATGCAAGGCAAATTTGATGCATAAACCCTCACATAAAGTGAATGAGACTGAGATTTGGAAAATAATCAACAGAAATGGATAGAGCTATTTCTTTGTTTCCAAATGCCACCACCAACATCCACAGTGGGCAGAGGAAAGAGTAACTGCAGCTTGCATTTGATAAGAGCTGGCATACTTCCAAGCACCATGCTGGTGTGCTGCGTAAAGTCATGCTTACTTCTTGCAACAACCCGGCTGGGCACATTTTGTCAGCTTCACTTTACAGGTGGCAAGCCATGATCCAGGAGGAGAAAAGTGAGTGTTGCCCAGGCATGGGGAGCTCCTGGACTCCAGAACCCAAGTGAGGGACACACAGCCTCTTATAACTGTATCTTCCCTATTATGACCACTATTTGAGTGTGGAGATAATATATGCAGAAACACATGGGTCCATCCCTGTTGGCTTTGTTCAAAGGAAACTTTGCCTTCAGGCAAGCTTTTTCTAATTCAAGCTTGCCCTCTCACAAGAACGCAATGATCTACAAAATGTAGACACTTATTTAGCAAGTTTTCATTATGTGTTAAGCACAGTCCTAAGTATGGGATTCACTGTGCTTTATGAAGTTTATACTTAAAGTCCACCACATAAACAAACATGTATTGTCAATGAACACAAAAGCACAAACTGTAAGTATCCTACAGGAAAATGTGAATGTTAAGAAGATACTGTAGCAAAAGGGCCTGAATTAGACAATTGGGGGGAGAGCTGGAGTCATTAGCAAAGACTCCATTAAAACTGACCCCAGAAGGAAGACTCACACCAGTAGAGTAAGGTCTTGAACATTTCAGAGAGAGCAAAGAACAAACGTCAGATCTCTAGCATAGGATACACTTGAAACATTTTATAAAAAATATTCAGCTTGAAAACCTATTCATATACATATTATATTCTAAGGGAGTTATAGTGGCAGACGTTGTGTTGTGTAACAACAGCCAAAGTATAGATGTAAGAGACCCTGACCACGAAACGGTTCCCTTGCAAAGGTAAGTAGTATGATAAAGAATGCTTTCAGAGGAAGAGAGAAACTCAGCTATCATAAAGTTAAATACTGAAGGATGTCTGGTTCTGGGGCACAGAGACAGGGCTGTAATTGCCAGTCAGAGGGGAGAATGTGCAGAAAGGCGGAGAATGAGAGTGCCACAGCCCCAGAGACACACACTAGCAAGGAGGCTATGGTTACACCATGGACAGACTGACTGAAGCTGAGCAGATAAATCCTGCTAAGAACCTTGCACTGTGTCTGCTGGGTTTAAGGTTTAAGGGGTGTATATTGAAAGATTTGGACTGAAACAGGAAATCATAGTAGCTGTGGTAAGCATATGCAGTTTGTTATATAGGGTAGTAATAAGTAGAACATGACAAGACTTTTAGAAAGCTTCAAGCACCAGAAGAGGAGATTGTCAGCTAAGTCAATGGTGGTGGGGTTGGAGATGAATGAACAGGTTCCAGATGTCATGTGAATTATCTAAAGCAGGTTGCCATGAAGTAGGCACAGAAATTGGGTACATGCTTCCTGGCAACCTGGAGCCCAGTGAAATGTCAGAAATCCACCTGTTCCCCAGGATACTTGATTGCAGTCTGTTAAACATTGTCTACAAATAATATTAATGCATAGACAGTTCAGGGCCACTACATATGTGCATTGAGAATTCTGCAATCCTGTGTGACTGTCCTGTTGTCATCCACTGTAACAGTTTCTTTCCTTCTTTCTTTTTGTTTTTTGTTTGTTTGTTTGTTTCTGAGACAAGGTTTCTCTCTGTGGCTTTGGAACTTGTCCTGAAACTCACTCTGTGAATCAGGTTAGACTTGAACTCACAGATATCTGCCTGCCTCTGTCTTCTGAGTGCTGGGATTAAAGGGGTGCACCACCACTGCTCAGCTTCAGTTACTTTATTTATCATCACCAGAAGCAACTTAAAGGGCAAGGGATTTATTTTGGCTCAAGCAAGTGGATCTAATGGGCCACATGTACTCCAGGGTAACTGTGAGGACAGTCCAAAAAAAATCCTAAATATACAAAACCATGATATTTTTCTAAATGATGTTTCTGTAACTTGACTATACAGCTCTTCTATGTGAACTTCATAGATGACAACATTTTTGTCAGAATGTCAACAGGCTCAAATTGTTTGAATGGCACACTCCATCATAGAGCGGAAGACAAAGTTGCTGGGACAGCTTGGTCCATGGTAGTGGAAGGGAAGAAGAGACCTCGTGATGGAGCAGGAGTGGGCTTTAGCCCACAAGACCTGCCTTCTTAATGGTCTATATCTGCTTACCAGTATTTATGTCCCAAAGGTTACATAACCTCCTGAAACAATGCCATCATCCCAAGACCAAATGTTCAAACACATGTGCCTATGGGAAATTTTTCACATTCACACCATAACACTCAGAATCCGTGAAAATAAACCAGATCCCTGGTCCACCATCAAGGAAGACCAAGAGCATCTATAGGTGGGACTTAAGAACATTCTGTTTGTCATCCTTTAGTGACAGTACAGTGGCCTACCATTTTCTTTGTGCAGTCTGGGCATTTCAAGTTACAATTGCTATTCATTTCTTTGTGTCTATTTGATCGTTTATTAACACTAGCATGATAGATAGACTCATTTTTCACAGATCCTTATTGTCATTGAACATGGATCTGTTCTCTAAATGTGGGGGTGGAAGAATTCGAAAATATTCCCAAGTGACTTTTTTATTATCTTCAAAAACTTATCATGGAAGCAAGGATAGAGCTTCATGATATTACTAAGATCAATTCAGATTAAAAATTATATTAGAAGTATTGAACAACCCCTTTGGCAAGCAGCATGCATGGTTTTGGAGCAGTAAGGATAGCTAAGATGGTTTGCAGCAAGCTGGAGAAGCTATCTTGTGTAAGTTAGAAAAGTTGTTCACTCTAGAAGGGGCTGTGAGGGACAGTGCCCAGAGAAGGATGCAGAGCAAGGAAAATTGAAAACCAAGGGTCGATGGACATATTATATTTGGAAAACTAATAATATTAAGCCAAAAGAGGACATAATATAAATCTATATAATGTGGGATAATTTACTGAACTCTTATGTGTCCGTTCTTCATTTTATTCCAGTTATTTTTCAATTTTCAGAAGCCCATGAGACCATTCAAGAGTAAAGCCATTTGAACAAGTCATTAGACACGAATGTTGGCTACCAAGGGCTTCATAACTGAGACCCAAAAGGACTTTCTTCCTTCCAAATTACTTGACTTCCTGTCTTATTGAGTATCTATGTACTTGTAGTGGAGTTTATCATTCTTCCTTTGAGAAAATGACAGAATCTTCCTGAGCTACTAAGAATGACAGATCATGCCGCCTGGCAGTGTGGGAATGTCTGACTCGCCTCGGTCATCCATTCCAGGAAGTTATTTCCTAATGAGTGACATTGACTAGTCACCCGGAGAATACAGAAATCACACTAAGTTAACACCCAGTTTTCCTAGTCCCCTTTTCCCTGCTTTATTTAAACTAGCACAAGAAACACCATAAAAGTAAAACTGGCACCTCTATACTGGATGGTGTGCTTGGAGTCCCAGCCCAAGGTATCATGGCTGTGACTTATTAAGTCACTGTACATGAATACAACTGTGCTTGCCCAGGAAGTGTCTGTATTCCTTCTAGAGAGACTCTGGGGTCTTCCTAAAGCGGCCTTAAGATGGCCTAGCACTTCTGCCTAAAGCAGATATTATTCTGAGAATAT
>LOJH01026619.1:2041-20742 GCA_001685095.1 Ellobius talpinus
CTCGCAAATATAGTTGATATTAGAAGCTATGAAATCATCACACACACAAGTCCATCATGACTAGTGGGAGATATAATTTCCATAACAGAAATCCTTTTTTATTATTTGTTTGCATACATGACTCTATTCTGTATTTAATTTATAGATTTTTAAAAACTCCTGTTTATAAACAGTCCTGTACACATAAAGACCTATAAAAATAAGCATATTNCTCGCAAATATAGTTGATATTAGAAGCTATGAAATCATCACACACACAAGTCCACCATGACTAGTGGGAGATATAATTTCCATAACAAAAATCCTTTTTTATTATTTGTTTGCATACATGACTTTATTCTGTATTTAATTTTATAGATTTTTAAAATCTCCTGTTTATAAACAGTCCTGTACACATAAAGACCTATAAAAATAAGCATATTGCATAACATACATTTAATCACACATCATCGGATACTTTATTAGCCACATGATACAAGGCTGGTTAATACTAGAGTTAAGTCTATCAGGTGCAATGCTTATTGTTCTATGTGTTTGTTCTAAAGGAGCACCTGGGAAACTTATGGGGCGATATGAGATGTCTCAGGGTATCATGCCACAGTTACCTAACAACTTGCCATTAGGTTTTATTCTTCTCAAAGTCCTATTACTTCCCAATCTAACCATCCTGGTGACCAGTCTATGACACGTAGCATCCCCTTTGGGGGACATGTAGCATCCAAATTCCCATGATATGCCCATGAAAAAAAATGATCTATTGATGAATACTGAGCACCGGTTTTTAAGTTACCAAAAACAATCTATCACCTAATGTTGTTTCTGAACAGGACATACTCTTATAAAATATGCAGCATGGGACCATCATCTAAAAGATGGAAGAATATGACTGAAACAAAGTAAACAGGAGAAATGCCACTTCCGACCGTGATTTCAATATGTTTCCCCAAGTTCTAAAACAAGATTATCTCTCAAGTTCAACAAAATAGCCTTTTACAATTTCAGGTGTCACAAGAAATCAACTCCCTTTCTTCATATTGCTATTCTGTTACCTATGGCAAATACCATAACATAGGTAAAAATATATCCTTAAAAAACTAACTTTAGCATGAGTGAGTGAGTGCATGAGTGTGTGCGTGTGCATGTGCACCACAGCATAAATATAAAAGTCAGTTGGCAGCCTTTCAAGATTCTATTCTTTCCTTCCATCTTCTTTTGAGGCAAGATCTCTGTTGTTCCTATTGGATTTTGCCATCTTGCTGTAGAGTATTGAAGTTGCAAATATATGTCATTGTGATCCAGTATGGAGGAGAAAGAGGCAGGAGGGTTAGAAGTTAAAGGTCGTAAAGGGGTATATTTTGAGTTTGAGGGCATCCCTAACTACATAAAGCTATCCTGAAAATATAATTTTTAAAACAGGCAATCAAAATAACCCATTTTCCTTATAGGTTATTTATTTTAGCCATTTTGTTAGTGACAGAAAGTTAACCAACATACATTATATTATATTAAATTATTATATTGTATTATATTAGTTATATTATATATCATACTAATACATTATATTAACTATATTACATATAATTTATTGTGTGATATAATATATATAATTTAACATGTGGCATATTATATAATATATAATGTAGTATATTTTGTTAGTATACTATAAAAATTAATATAATATAATAATTTTATTATATTAGTACCCAAATTTTATCCTAGGTTGTTAAGTGCTAACATAATGTAAAGGGTATTTTATATAGATTCCCAAGTTAAAGAAGACAAAAAAGATGGGAAAACATACAAGAAAAACCTTGTTGCCAATTATATTTTTACCATATTTAGAATAAAAATTAAAGTTTCATTACTAACATTGGTTACCTGTTTCCAATCTCTAACACTGTGAGTTATAGGATTCTCTTCTTCCTCTTCCATTTTCAGGATGAAACTTATATAACCATCAACTGAAAGACCCTGTTATGCCATAAGGCATACCTTGTATACACAGCAGACCATGTTTTCCAGGTCATGTATCTTAGCTTCTGCATTCCTTCTGGCAATTTAATTTCCAGATTATACATCCCAACTTTTCTAACTCTTTCCCATCTTGTTCCAATCCCAAGACTCTTTTGTTTTAATTTGGCTTTCTCCATCAATTTCCTTTCTTTCTTTATATTTTATCTCCTACCCTTCTCCTCCAATGTTTACGCCTGTGATAGATTAATTATACTCATGGGCTCAATTTAAGTTTTCTCCAGTCTGTATTGCTTTCTGGCTTTGTAGCAACATCTTACTGTGGGACTGGCAATATGACAAAAGCAAACACGAAGAAAAAAGTACTAGTGGACTTTTCATTTTCTTTCTTGATCCTTGTCACTGTCTAGAAAATGTATATTGCTCATTTATGATGTAATCAAGATACAAAAGCATTTTGCTGTTGTTGTTTGTTTATTTTTCCCCAGAAGAGTTCATCTTTGACTAGTCAACTGCTGGTCAATCAATCTCCCAGCAAATAGATGATACACAGGAATTGTGTGTAATGACACATTTGAAAGTAGCATAGCCCAACCCTGATAAGCAGAACCACCAACTAAATCAGTTATCACATGAGTAAAAAGAATGTGATTGATTTTAGCTTTAAATGGGATCATTTGTTACATAGCCAACCTTAACAATACATTCTCTATTAGATCAAATAGTTGAGACAAATTTTATGCCTGCGTCTATATAAGATGAAGTTACTCTTAAATTCTACTAAAAAGATTAAAATCTTCTAGTAAAACATTAAGGACATTTTCAATCCTCAAACTTTTGTGGTGTGTGTGGGGAGGTGTTATGCACAGCTGTAGGCATATGCATATGTGAAGATCAGAGTAGTGTTTGCGTGTTCTGCTCTATCACCCACCCTCCACCTTATTTCTTGGAGACAAGGACTCTCATGGAACATGGAGCTGGACTGGTGCAAAGCAAGCCTCCACAATCCTCCTGTCTCCTGCTCCCACAATTCCACGGCTTCAGGTGCAGGAAAAGTCACCCAGAGATTAAGTGAGCATTAGGATTTAAACTAAAGTCTTGTGTTTGTTCAGCAACTACTTTTACTATGGAACCATCTCTCCCACAGCTGCATTGACTTTTTCAAGTTTCAATAAGTAAAGTAAGTGTTAACAATGATTCAAACAAAATTATAAACTAAACATTCTTTCTGTACAAAGGAAAGTAAAAAAAAATCCTCATTTTCAGTCAAAAGACTTATTTCAGCTTGCCACCAGTCTTGAAATGTACATATTTTTGAAGCTTTGATTTTGGGACATTCAGGGTAAAAACCTCTCTCTTCTGTGTATTATCCCATTATGAGTCTTAATGCAATATGGGAACATAGAGTATAAAATAAATTTCTAAAAATATCTCCTACCCAGAAATTGTTTACTTGAAAAGTTATAATGATCTTGCTATTTGATAAGGTAAGCCAAGATACATTCATTCATTCATCAGATATAAATTAAGATATAGTGTATAGCAATGGATTAACCAGAATTACTCAGAGAACAAAGCAACGACCTTGTTCTCATGGAGTTTCCAATTCATAGGATATAGACTGATACCAAAGCAGGCTAAATAGACAACAACACAGATTACCCGAATGAGCTGGGCCTCAGGGAGGTGATAAAATAAGGTAAATAAAAAGAGAGTGATGGGGAAATGCTTTGAAATATTTGTTTAGCCAGGCAAATATGTGTTACATTTGTTTATGCTGTATTTGTTTGATAATGAAAAGATGTGTTGCAATTTTTTTAGCTTGCCTGTTTAAGGCACCTGACTGGTCTAATAAAAAACTGAATGACCAGTACCTAGGCAGGAGAGGGCTAGGTGGCACTGTGGGGCAGAGAATATAAATAGGAGAAGAAATATAGGCTTGAAAAGAAAAAGGAGAAATAATGAGAGGATGAGAGAAGAGAGACATGCCTGGGGCAAGGAGCCAGTGAACCATCAGCCAGCTAGACATAGAGAAAGTAAGAAAATAAGAAAAGGCAAAATGCTTTAAAGGCAAAAAGGTTGATAAAGAGAAACAGATTAGTTTAAGTTAAAAGGGCTAGCTAGAAATGTGCCTAAGCTAGGCTGAGCATTTAAAACTAATACTAAATCTCTGTGACATGATTTCGGAGCGGCTTGGTGGCTTAAAAGAAAGAGCCTGGTGCACGAGGAGGGGGCGTCTCTGTAAGGAGGAGAGCTGGGGAAGGAGTTTCTAATATGACTTTGCATCAGAAATGAAAAGAATAGAAGGAGCCTGCCATGTGGAACAGTTCTTGGTAGAACCCATTGGATGTAAAGGGTCTGAGGGAGTTGTTTTCGGTGTTTTTAGTAAGTAAAGTATTACTTTTCCCGCTGTAGCAGAGAAAGGAAGCAAGGGGTGGGAGGCTGAGAGGGGCAAATCTCAAGGGGATATTTATCCCTTGGAAGTTATGGCTACGGCACTAGGTTATATTTCAAAAAGTTTGGAAACAGTTGCCTGGACATGGTAATGCCCACCTGTAAATCCTTCACGAGCGGTAAAATCAGTAGGACTGAGAGTTCCAGACTATCCTGGATTTCAGAAAATGACCTCCAAATAAAGCAAAACAAACAGCAACAGCAATAAAACCAACCAACCAAAATCCACCTCCAAGTTCAAAAACAAAGTACATAAGAGAAGATTTGGAGGAGAGAGAGCTGTATGAAGAAGAAGGGGATTCCTTTACATTCATACAATGAGAGAGAAGCACAGTGGCTGCCATGGAAACAAGACTGGGCAGGGCAAAGGGAGGAAAAGAAGCTCATCAGGAGGGTATTACAGCTGTCTGGGGGAGGGCATGATACCTGGTCTACAGGATGCTAGGGATGCCAAGGGATGGATCCTTGATGGACTGGATCCATACCGCTGTCAAGAAGGACTTGACAAGGGAACTGAGAGAAGTGAGACTGAAGTTGGCACCATGAGTTTGGTGTCAATGGCAAGAAAATCAGTTCTGTGTGTCGTAAGAGATGTTATGTTGTTCAGCTTCAGAGAGGTGGTCATTATGTAGCACATATGTACCCCTGGCCATGCAGAGAACACTGGAAGCCTTGAAGAATGTGAGGGATAGGTATGGAGGTTGAGGAGTCAACGAGAAATGGGAGAATGACAGTCAGTTTTCGACATTGCCACTGACTTCCTATGATCTCCTTTAAGATGCCATGGGCTCCAAGAGTAAGTTGCTTGAATTCTGATGCTTTGTTCTGATTAAATATTAAAATGAAAATGTACAAGGAGTTTTCAATTTCCTACATTTTCCTAGAAGTCACTGAAGCCTTTTGATAAAATAATTACTATCTAGGTTTTGAAATGCTGCTTTTGCCAATTGAATTAAATACCTAATGTCCTCAGGGATTAATGAAGAAAAGATGAAACTAAGCCTTTCTCAGGTGTTTCATATTGAAATAAATCTGTATCTCTCTGTTTAGTATTCACATAGCCTTTTTTCTCTGCCTTTTTGGGGTGTATTTTTTATCTATAGATACCAATGACTATTATTTTAACTACGGTCAACAAATAAGGCTGAGCTCATTGACAACAAAAAAGAATAGTGTGTAGTTTCCTTGCTGCCTTGGTGAAGGTTAATATCCTTCAGAGGGAGGGATTGTTAAAAGCTACATATAAAATAAACTGCTCTTCCTTAACAACAGTGAAGCAATATCTCTCTTCTTCCCCTCCTCTCTCATGTGTGTATAACCTATTTCACTTATCATATAAAATTTTCAGGAAAATACGTCTTATGGTCAGGATACTCTGTAACCTAAAGTTAAAATATGAAGTATCTAAGTCAGTAAATCAATGATAAAATAATTTGCCAAAATTCCCAAACTCTTCATAACTTATGGAAAGCTGTATTCCTAAGCCTTTCTATATAGAAACTTTTAGTGATCTTTGGGTCAGTCATATTGGGGTAGCAACAAGATACTATGAATCCCTAACTTGAAGTATTTTATCTTATACTGAAATGTGTTTCCATTGTCTTCATGTGTCTACAACTACTGTTATTTAATGATTGAACCAAACCAATTTTGAAATGGACCTTTGTGTGACATGTAGTATAAATTCCTGAGAAGCAGTTCGCAAATACACAGTTCCGCACATAGACAGAAAGGATGTGTTAGTGCCAGACAAAATATGCTTCCATTTCGACTCGCCCAAGCATCCAGAATCCTCTATCTTCAACATATTTAATTATTTCCTTATTTGACAAGTTACAAAGAGTTTATTATTTGATACAAGGTATCCATCCTATGGATGATGTATTGGGGCAAATTAAGAAGGGAAGCAGGTTGACACTCGACAAAGTTATGGCAGAAAAATTAGAACTAAGCAATGCTGAGGCAGAATATCCTGGCCTTAGTAAATGATTCAAAGATAAAAATCTATTTTGTTTTCTACATTCTTCTGGACATAGAGGCTCCACACTGTCTTCACAACCTGGGCTTATACCGAGGTCTCAGTATCGAGGAGATAACACAGGACTCTAGAATTAGAGGCCATGGATTTTTTTCTCCCTGTTCTTTGTTCTGAAACATTCATTTGTTTTCATTATGGATGCTGCTATCTGTCTAATGGGCTGCGCAGGTCTCAGCCGGAGCTTGACTGAAGAGTGTGTTTGGAAGGGTGATTATCAGAACTGGAAAAGATTACTGGAAACTTCATTTTGTTCATTTGCTAATCAGCAATAAGGCATCTGGTCATTGGTATTAGAGACAACAAAAAATGTTCACAAGAAACCAAAGCTTTTCATTTTAATATTTTATGTGTATGGATCTTTTACTTTTTTATATCATTTCCCTGGGATGATAGATCAAATTTCTCTGTTATTCAGTAGGAAATCTAATAAACACACACGCACACACACATATCTTCAAACTCTCTTTGCTATTAACAAAATAATACATGAAGTAAAAATATTGATGCCAAGTTACCTATAACTATATTTGAATAGAAGAGATTTTATTTAAGTTTAATATTAAAATCTTTCTGATTTCCTGAATATTGTTAATGATCCACACAAATACTTTCATTCATTTTGCCTTACAGTTATTGAGATCATCAATAAACTTGACCACATGAAAGCAAAATGAATTATAATTTAAAGATGAATTTGTAGCATAGTATATGGTTACATGCTTACATTCAGCACATGGGAGGTTGGGGCAAGAAGGTCATGAATGTGAGTTTGGTCTACGTTACATATAGCAAGCCACCAAAAAGAGACAAAACAGCCAATCAAGTAATGTAACAAGCCATAGCCATATTCTGTTTATAATCTGAAAATAAATAGGCAATTAGTGCTGATACATAAAAATTAACCTCTTTAATGGAAGTGGGCTAGAGACTTTATTTCTACACATGTTAATGTGGACCTAGGATAAGAAAGAAAAATTTATGAAGGGAAAAATCTGATGTGCACATTTTCCTCTATTTTACAATATGAAACACATCTAATTATTTTAATATGAAATGTTCTAATATTTAAATGTTGGCAACACACTTCACAAACTGTTGGAAACTCTGATTTAAAAGTTGCTTACTACGAAATTGATGAATCAGAGATTAAACTTCATGCAAAAGAAGTGGATGCCTTTATGTCAAAGCCTGACCCAGGAACTCACTCCTGAGGTGGGGATTCCATTTGAGAAGAAAGCAAGATAAAGGATCATGCTGAAGCATGACCTGAGAATAAATAGGATAGGAGAGATGAATGAAACTCTATGCCCCACACTTGGAAGAGCGAATTTAAATGACTCAGGGCTTTAACCACAAGGACCCAAGAATTCTTCGATTATGGAACAACAGATATGGATTGAGAATTGGTAAGAAAATGTACCCTAGGTAACACCCCCCATCATAAAACATTAAAAGGAAGGCAGAAATAAAACAAGCACACACAGGCATGCATACCCACACACACATATGAACACAGGTGGACATGCTCATACAATGCACACATAAGCACATGGATGCACACATGCACTCACACACAGCTTCTCATAAATGACCTGAGAACAACATATGCAGCTAGATGCAGGAAAAACACTACAGATTTCTTAGTTCTAAACGATTTTCCCCACAGCATTGATTTTTTTCCTAGGTTGATATTTTATTTCATTATTTATTTTACCCACATCATTTGTTATCACAAGACAATTAAAAGTCATTCAGTTTAGCACTTTTTTACATTTGGAGAGGAAATAGAAAGTTAAAACATCAGAGACTTTTCTATATGGATATCCAAATATATGAATGATGGGATTATAACAAAGCAACAGAAATACAATTTGCATATGTTTAAAATTCAGAGAATCATCTGTGTCTACATGTTCCTTATAAGTATTTCTTAACAAAGTTTATATCAGCATTTTTTCCTTCCTGGTTTTCCAAGCTATGATCTATAACTCTATACACAAACAGACCATATATATCTTACATGAAATATATGCATATATCACTTTTCTACTTGCACTTATGATTTCTAATTTCTGGTCATATATATGCATGTATATAATATGTATTATATTTGCACAGGTCAAACATTCTTATTCATATAGCAACCAACACAGAAGACACTTACTCTATACATAAATGATGATAGTCTCACTATTGAGCTCTTTTTGGCTCTCCTATCTTGTCCTCTTAAATTCTACAATTCAACAACTGTTCATCTTTAAAATTTCCAGGCTATAATCATGTATGAAGCATCATTATAGCTTAACTAAAAGGAATAGTCCACAAAGAAAAAAATTAACTGAAACCCACGACTGGAGGATTTCGGCAATTTATTAGCTATGCTCTCCATCAAAGAAGTATTTAATGCCATACTGAAGAATATCAGTTTTAGATACTTCAACGGTAGGATAGATCAAAAGTGATTTCACTTAACAAATAGCCACATTTCTCCACAGTGACCTCCTCTAAGATTTGCTGTCGAAGGAAGTTGGTGTGATAGGCCATTTTCTAGGCTGTGTATTTGATATCTGTGATGCTCCTGTACATGTGTGTGGCTTTTTTATTGCATTGCAATAACCCAATGGTCATAATTGTCTCTTAAATGAATTTATCAAATAGAAATAATCAAATCTATAATTCATAACAAAGAGCCATTCCCTTTTCTAATGGATGCCTAGAGTATCAGCAGAACACCTGTTCAAGTGCGAAAAGATGAAGCAGGTGAGAGAAAGAGTATCCTCTAAGGTAAAGTGGTATACTGGGGGAGGCGGCATCACCAGCTGAGATATCAGACTTTAAAGCTACACTTTTGAGATAATACACCTTTTAGAGGTGTATTCCTTGTTAGATTACCAATAGAGTTCAAAATGCAGTCCATGCCAGTTGTAATAAGGCAATTCTCCCCTCTAAGAAGCTACTGAAAATAATATAAAATTTTGGGGATTTGGGATCATAGCTAGTTATTAACAGAAAAAGAATTAGATATTTGATTTTTCAACTTTATGCCATCTATGTATTTTTTTACATAGAGGTTCTTCTTGTTGAAAAATAGTAGTGAATGATAGGATAAATGCTGTAGAAAGGCAAGCTTCCTTTACCTATTTCTCAATGTGAGTGATAATGTGAAAACAAACACCCAGAAAAGGCAGTTGAGAATAACAAGTAAGTGAGCCAATAATATTGAAACAAAAGGAATTTGTAAGGAGGCAGGGTAACGCTGTACTTAGATTTATCATTGTATTAAAATTTTGTTTCATAATTCTGGGAAAGGAACTTAACCTACCAGAATACTTAAGATTTCTTTCCTATCAAAACCAAATATGTACCTTTTGTTTTTCTGTGAGAGACATAAGTGATAACTTTAAGCATAGAGGTTAATGCTTAGCATATAGGAACTGCTTAAAATAGGCCAGATTTTTAATCAACTTTGGAATTTTTATTAAAAGTGATTGAGACTCTTACTTCTAGATATGACAAACAAACTTATTCTGTCATGTCTACTACTAATACCAAAGAAGAAAAGCAGATTAAATATGAAAAGAAAAAAAAACAGAAAGTTAGAGGTGACCATCAAATCTCATGGCTTGAAAGGTCAAGACCTGGAGACATGGAGAAAAACATCCACAGAGGCAAAACCACTCCTACTTTCCCTGAAGACACCTGTCAGTCATAGAGAAGACTGAGAGCCTGGAAAGATAATAGAACTTCTGCTGAGAAAAAGTGGCTTCTAAGGCAAAAGATATACAGATACTCAGGCTCCTTTACATATAGCTAAAAGACTACAGCCCTAAAGTCAAGGCTACATAGCAGCCCACCAGTCTCAAATCCGAGTACGTCTCCATTGAAAAAGTGAAGTATTTGTACCAGGAAAGTAAATGTTCTCTAGAGGAGGATAACATTATAATCCTGAACATATCACTTAGGACTATATAAAGAAGGCCAAACATTTGATCAGAAATTACCATGCAAGAAGACATGACTGATGAGAGAAAATCTAGAGGAAAAAGACTGATAGATAAATATACAAAGAGATCCATAAGACTACAAACTGTGAACGGGATCTTATTCATATTCAGAGACATAGATGTATTGTTAGTAAGGTATTTGATTTTTTCAGGTTAAGTCTGTAGTTAGTAAAAAGTAAAAAAGTGAGTCCAGATTGAACAGTACAGTTCAGCAGCAGTTGGTAATTGAAAAAAATATGGGTTTTCCTAATTTGGCTTTACCCCAAATAAATTATTTTGATGTTAGCTAAAATAAGCAACCAGATGACTATAAGACTCTGCAATTTAAAGCAGGATTTCAAACCTTTGGTTGAATAATGCAACCTACCACCTCAGAAAAAGGAAATATCTGAAATAATCTATGCTGCTACTTCAACTCCCATGAGGCAGCTGCGGAGAACAGCTGGGCACTGCTGAATAAACAGTGAGTGCAATCAGCAAATCCATACCAATCCACAGTTTAGGAAGCAGCAGCGATTCCCTAATTCAGTCCTATCAGAAGCAAGATTATTATGGGAGGTAAAAATGGATTTTCTAATTTATTGATCATTCCTTATCTACTCAGCACTGTGAAAAATCAATGCTATTGAAAATGAATATTCTGGAAGCTTGCAGACATGGAGGTCATGTGAGTGGTTGACATGCGTGGCACAATGGTCACTAAAAGAATCATATAATAACGAGAGCAATGGCATTCAATTTTTGCATGAAATGCATTATTAGATTTAACTTGCAATAGAACTAAGTCTGATACTTGTGAATTTTTTCGAGGAATATTTTTTTCTTCTCCTTTACTCCAAACACAGCACAATCAAACAAAGCTGTCCTCAGCATGTAAAAAGCGAGTAAGGACAGAGCGAATTGTGCTTACTTTTCTCTTTACAATTTCAGTTCTTGATTCAGGGTACATAGCATTTTATTATTTCCAACACATCTTGTTTCAATCATGGCTTTACAGACTAACAGGAACAGCTCTACTGACTATGCTTATTTTGTATAATGTGGTAGAGAACAATAGAAAGGATTATTAACAGAAATTATCGATGAGAATTTATTGAAAACACAAAAAAGTTGGTTTATGGGTTGTTATTCATAGTCTCCTGGTTGAGGGGAGGAGATCAAGAGGCTAGGAGCATCAAATAAAGAGATCTAACTATACTTTATCTAATTGTGTGTCTTAAGCACATCATTTAATTCTTTTTGATTCAGCTTTGTTTGTTATAAATTATGATGTATGACATAGTTTCATAATCAATCCACAAGCATTCATTGCATACCTTCTCTGTGTTGATGCTTTGATGAAACAATGAAGTTATATAGTATCCACGGATCATTGAACAGCTAGATACTACATGTGTAGTTGAACAGCCGGATGCTACATGTGTAGTTGAACAGCCGGATGCTACATGTGTAGTTGAACAGCCGGATGCTACATGTGTAGTTAGTTGAACAGGTGTATAGTACATAAACACTTTGTAAAGGGTGATAAGCTTTGCAAAGCACTATTTTTTTGGTGTCATGCAATCATAAACATGTTTCTTGAAGTGCAGGGAACATCTAGTTGCTACCCAAAAGGCAGTTGATGTGCACAGGTACACATATGTACATGTGTGTGTGTGAAAGTCAGAGGTCTTCTGCAGATGTCATTCTTAGGGGACAATTCACCTCATTTTTCTAAAGAGGGTCTCTCAGTGGCCTGGAGCTTGCCAAATAGACTAGGCTGGTTGATCAGTGAGACCTAGGAATTTGCCTGTTTCCCCTTCCCCAGTCTTGGACCCATAAATTTATACCACCATACCTTTTTGTTGTTTTGTTTTGTTTTGTTTTAACACAGGTTCTGGGGAATCAAACTTAGGGCCTTGTGTTTGTATGGTAAGAACTTTATCAACTGAACCATCTTCCTAGCTCTGCAAAGAAACTCTTATTTTGGAAAAATTTACTAAACGAGGTTCAGAAGCATTTTTTCTTGTATTTTTGAGGATGGGTCCTAGGACTTCGTTTATGTTAGACAAATATTCTATCACTGAGCAACATCCCTTTTAACAATACATTTAACACAGAGAAATACATGACAATTATTATTAATAAAAGGAAAGAAACTGCTCTCTGAAAAAAAAGGGTAGAAAGGCAAATAACAGCCAGCAAAGCATGTTGTGCACTCAGGACAGAGCAGAGATGTGTTGCCCCAGTCCAGTCCAGGAAGTCAGGCAATATCAAACTGCTTGCCAATATAAAAGTTCCCACGACAGAGCACAAAAACCACAAAAGAAATTTTTTCTTTGAATAAAATGGACAAATATGGAAAAAAATTTGAAAAGCCAACTGAGAACAGAGAGGGAACAGAAGAATTAGCTTGAACTCTGCAAAATGAGACAGGCCTCAAGAAACATGTGAATAAGATGGCAACTTAGATCATGACCACAGAAGACGAGGCCAGGATAAGAACACAAGCGTCTGTCTGACACTGTTGACAGTGGGTAGAATGGAAGGCATCAGACTTACATGATCTCTCCAGAAACAGTTTAAACCAACAGTGATAATTAAAACAATTGAAAACTACCATTCCTGGGTGTTACACTGACATAAACCCTGGTATGTATGAGCCCTCTAAGAACTCTTCTCAGAGAACTATTCCTATCTTCCAGGGAAGGTAACATAAGACTGCAGTGGGCAATGACATCTAGATCTAGCCCTGGACAAAGCACTTTAGATCAGGACATATCTCATATCGTTCTCCATCTGCAGAGTGCCCCAAGGAAATAAAGCTCAGTGTGGAGAATCTTTTCCAGAGAATGAAAATAACCAACATAATCAGTAACTTTTAAGAAAATTGTTTTATTTAGTTTGTTTTATAATGTTCACTTTCTGGCATAGATAGATTTTAGAAGAGATGACCACAGTGAATCCTGTCTTTATTATCCATAACCTTTTGACAATGAGAGATTCTTTTATCAAAAGAAAAGGCAATTCTCAAATTGAAAGGAAGATATGGATCTGTATTACAACTACCCATTAACTATGGTTTAACCACATCCACTAATAATTTACATTGTCAGAATTACTCTTGTAACCACCAACTGCCTTAAATTTACATCTGCTGCCCTTGTTACTTTATTTGTATATCCTTCATCTAGGAGACCTTCATTATACTGTCTGGAAAGTTTGGAATCAAGTGCTTTATTATTATAGTCTAAACACCCTATAGAGTTTATGGCTACAATTTAGTAAATTCCATTTGTCAGTTTGTTAATATGAAATAAGATACAATTTAAGTTCTCTTGTTCCATTGCTCAGTAAGGTCCTAATAATTTTAAATCTACTCAAATCTAAATCTATCAGATTTTAATGAACATTAGCCAGAAAAATTAAAGGGGTTACTTTCCTGGCACTCCTAATGCTAAATCACCCATTTTCATATCAACTAATATTTGGAGATCAGAGTAAAATAAGAAATCAACAGGCCAACCCCAACAATACTAAAAATATGAATAATTATAAAGAGATGAAAAATCCTTAAAAAGTCAATTTATTTTCTTTGCTCTTTCTTATAATGCTATAAATATTCAATAATTTCATAAATTTTGGGGCCATAATGCCAATAATATCAGAAAATAAAATGAAACAAAACCCGAAATTTCAACCTGTAGCCCTAGGTAAAAAAAAATGTTAAAAAAGGTATCTTTATTCAGTGAAAGAAACCAAGAAAATTATTTGAAGTTCCTGATGACAATATCTTGACATTCCAAGGATTGGTCATAGTCAACAGGAAAAAACATCTTAAACTTGTCACTTACTTCTTTGTATCCAAAGATGATGCGTCCATCCATGAGGAGTGTTGCCTGGAATGTGAAGCTTCCCAGGTTATAATTATCCTGCAGGTGGACATGGTCCCACTGGACAACCAGTGCTGTGCCTGGTACCCAAAAGAAGAATGAAGGAACTCCATGAGAACAATACACGAGCCAATTATGGAACAACATCCACAGGCACATTTATCTAGATGTCAAATCAGGTCATAATGGCATTTCAATTTTATATGGGCAATTGGGATATTGGGATATATACATACATATATCTATATCTATATCTGTATCGCCCAATGCTATTTTTATGTCTTTGTGGCCCCTACCTAGTATGGTGAAAGATAATTTCACTGATGTTAATGGATGCTATCTACTTAGATTTCCATGAGGCACTTTCTAAACAGCATGGTGAATTGAATGAATTTCAAATACTCTTGCCAAATTCTAAGAAAGAACACTTTAGAAAAGCTAAGCACACATATAAAGACATAACAGTGCCTTTTGGAGCTCATAATTTTACTCTTCTACTGAAAAGGTCACTTTTACAGATAATGGGACTTCTCTCTTACATGGACTATGTCTGTGTTTCCTTCCATCTTTGTTGCTTTGCTTTCAGGATACTAGAGAGCAATTTACACGGTCCTGGGCTGATTTCTGAAGCCCCCTTGAAGGACATGGGCTGAACTTGCTCTGGTGTACATCTTACTCTTGGGCATTAATCTTCCTGTCTTTATATAAAACTATTGAGGCAAAATGTGAATTTAAGAGTGTTACCAATGAGAACTCATGCTTTGGTTTCATTGATATTTAACATTCTTTAAGAAGACAATGAACAGCTATGACCTTCGCTTAGCTCTAAATGTAGGTTTTTATCTTTGGTTAAACATGTTACATATAACATGTTCATAACACACACACACACACAAACTCCCACCCAGTATCTAAAGCATGCATGGAATTATAGAAACCCTTTACTTAAACACTGTCAGAGTGATGCTTGACCTACCCATATCAGCACCAATTTGGGCTTAATTTGAAATATAGATAGTTTTTTAAAAATAACTATTTGATTCTTTGTGAATTCTGCTTCCTGTACCCCAATCCCATTCACTTCCTAGTACCTCCATATCTGCCCCTCACCACTACAACATCCTCCAATCCCAGGTTAATTAAAAACAAATAAAAAGCCACCTCACTCCTCCATCTTTCCAACACCTGTTCATTTATCTTAATGGCATTGAGAGTTATGGTGTGTCACGCAGTATACACTTTTGTCCAATCAACCCTACCCACAAAATGTCCTTTGCAATGAGTTATTGGTCTAGTTCAAGGACTCTGTCACTCCAACATTACTGGACCCTCACCAAAACTTTTCTTGGACATCGTGTTGTTGTCCCTGAGGCCATTGTTCTGCAGGATCAGTAACTTCACATTCTCCAACAGGTCATATATGGGGTAGATGTTATGGTTGACCAGCCCAAGGTCTACGATGTGGGTCTGGGTGGTAGCTAAGCTGGTAGGTCCTGGGCACTGGGACTGCCCCCCTCAGGGATGGGTACAACCAGTTCTCCTACACCTGTGCCATCAGGATCAAAGTCAGTCTCCCATGCCTGTGGTGAGAAGTGGAGCCATATTGAAATGGGATGGGCAGCTCTCCCATGAGGGGCAGAACCAGCTCTCTTGGTGCAGTGTCCAGCAAGAGCCAGGACCAACTATCCCAGGGCCAGTGAGGGGTAGGGTTGGCTCAGCACAGCCCTTGGATTTCAACACACATGGTTCTTGTGACCTTCTGTGGTAACATGTGCCATGGACATTAACACGGATCTTGGTTGCAGCAGGATCATGGACCCAGACATGGCTCTCAGCAGTGTTTGGGACCAGACTTCACCATGCTCTACTTCTGTGGCAGCACAGGCTACCCAGATAAGAATGGCTTCAGTGAAAGCATGGCCCTAGGATACCAAAATGGCCTCAAGTGGCTGACCAGGCCCTGTGCATTTGCACAGCCCCCAGTGGCAATAGGAACCACAGACATCAATTCAGACCATGGCCACTGTAGTACCATGGACCTAGACATGGCTCTGGGCAGCAGCTCTGACCTGAATGACACCATAGTCCCATGTGACAGCACAAGCCACTCAGATCAGCATGACCCTGTTATCCAGTCTACAGAGTTCTCTGAAGTGAGAAGTTGAAACTGTATCTTTTTTCCAAAATCACCCTAGAGATTCTGAGGCATATGAAAGTTTTGAGATCCAGGCAAATCCTCATGGGAGGATGGAAACCCATAGGACTGGTTTCATGAGTCTCAGAACACTTGGCCATTCAACTCCAAAGCAGTATTCTAAACCCACAAGTCTGGTTCTACAGCAGTCCCTGCGCTTTCAAATTGCACTGGCCAGCTTCCCATTTAGAGCCAGGTAGTTATCTCTCTGTCAGTGATTCTAAACAATTTGTATGTTTTCTTGCTGTTTTTAAAGTTTTCTGTGCATTGGAATCACCTGGAGATGTCCCTGGACTGGGACCAGCTGGGACACTTGTCTATGGTTTCTGATTCATGGTTTGGACTGGGGCTGACAGTTTGTTTGGGTCATTTGTTTTGCAATACTGGGGATTAAGCTTAGGCCATTGCACAAGTTATGCAACCACTCCACTGAGCTAGGTCACTTTTACTTCTTATTTGTGGATAAGGTTTCATTATGTTATTTAGGATAGCCTTGAACTCACTCTGTATCCCGGGTAGGTTACTATCTCAGTCTCCCCAATAGGCAGGATTGCAGGCTTGGGTTGCTTGGTAACTGTTTGTACATCTAGCACATCCACAGAGGATGCTGAAGCCTTTAAGGACTCAGGACCATAACTCTGTGTCTCTGCTACTATCCCAGCCTCCTCTGTCAGACAACCTTATTACTCTGGGTGTCTTGCTAAGCCTCCACTGTCTACTCAGCAGGCTTCTAGGGCTTTAATTGCCTGGAAAATGCTTCTCTCATTCCTCCCACCTAATCCCACAGCCTTGTAGTCCACACAGCCCTGAATATTTCTAACAAAGCCTACAGGCATGGATGAAAGGACAGAGATGTGATAAAGACAGTGATATAGTCAGGAGACTTAGACTTGATAAGGAAGGCTGCCTAGACACACTGGAGTAGAATAATGAGCAGGAATGGGAACAAGGTGGTAAAGGAACAGACAATAAAGGCCACACATACAATACTTGTCTCTGGGAAGAAGTGATACTTGAATTAGAGTCTATTTTTAGAGAAATTAATTACAAGAAAATAAGTCCCAAAACAAAATTATATGTCATAGAAACCACAAGCTCAGAGATCTGTAGACCAATTGTCTGGGAACAGAGGAGGGGGGTGACAAAATAAGGAATGGACAACAGTATGAGAATAGGAATCACCTAGTATTGTCATTAGCTTTGGGTACCCTTTCCCTTCAAACCACCACATTCCACCCCCAAAGACTTATAGCTATATCATAATTAAAAACACAATGCATTCAGGCAACTTCAGAAGTCCTAACAGTCTCATATACCAGTCTCAAACTTATTTAAAAGTCTTAGTTCAAAGCATCTTCTAAGATTCATGCAATCTCTAAGCTGTAACACCTACAAAATCAAAATAAAAAGGCAGATTACGATTACATACTTCCAACATAAAATGGCACAGGATATACATTACCATTCCAAAACATAGGGAAGGGAGCTTACTGAGGAAGTACTGAAGCAAGACCAGAAACCCACTGGGCAAACTCCAAACTCTGCATCACCATGTCTGATGTGGAAACACTCTTCAGATCTCCATCTCCTTTCATTTTGTTGACTGCAACACACTTCTTACTATTGTACTGGTTCCACTCCCTGTGACCAGCTATCCTCTGCAGATATCCCATGGCTCTGGCATCTCCAAAATCTTGAGGCCTTTAAGACAATCCAGGTTTCAAATCCACAGCTCCATACAATGGCATTTCTAGGCCTCCATTCAGGGACAACTCTTATAGATGCCTGGCCTCAACATCTTTCCTTAATAGCAGAGGCAAACTGCAGAGTCCCTGTCTTCTATTTTTAACTCTAATGCCAGAGTCTCATGGCCAGAGCTGCGAAGTTCTACTGCTTGCCAAGGCTGAAACATGTACCCCTTGTTCAATTACATCCTCACCTACCTTTTGGTTTTGAAGGTAACTTTCACTGCCTAAGCTTGGCTGACCTTCTACTTGTTTTTAGACCAGGATGGCCTCAAACTCAGAGATCCTCCAGCCTCTTTTTCCCCAGCACTGGGATTAAAGGCACACATTAGCATACCTGCTGTAGATTTTTCTTTAATTCCTTTTTTATTATTATTATTTTATTATTATTAAAAATTTCCACCTCCTCCCCTCCTTCCAATT
>LOJH01026621.1:12321-23214 GCA_001685095.1 Ellobius talpinus
AGAACTTCAGCTCAAAGGCACAGAAAATATATTCAACAAAATCATAGAAGAAAATTTCCCCAACCTAAAGAAGGATATGCATATGAAGGTACAAGAAGCTTACAAAATATAAAATAGTCTGGACCAAAAAAATAAAAATTAAAAAAATACCTTTTACCTATAATAATCAAAACACTAAAAATACAGAATAAGGAAAGAATATTAAGAACTGTAAAGGAAAAAGGCCAAATAGCATATAAAGGCAGACCCATCAGAATTATATGAGACTGTGCAACTCTAAAAGCCAGAAGGTCCTAGATGGATGTACTGCAGACAATAAGAGATGAAGATGCAAGCCCAGATTACTATACCCAACAAAGCTTTCAACAAGCATAGATAGGGAAAACAAGATATTTCATGACCAAACCAGATTTAAACAATACATCCACAAACCCAGTCTTAGAGAAAGAACTAGAAGAAAAACTCCAACCTAAGGAAGTTATCTACATCCATGAAACACAGGCAAAAGATAATCTCACATCTCACACCAGCAAACCCCAAAGAAGGGAAACACACAAACACTATCACTAAAAAATAACAAGAATTGGCAATCACTGGACATTAATATCTCTTAATATCAATGGACTCAATTCACCTATAGAAGGACACAGGTTAACAGAATGAATACAAAACCAGGATACATCCTTCTGTTACATACAACAAACATATCTCAACCTCAAAGACAGACATTACCTCAGAGTACAAAATTGGGAAAAGGTTTTCCAATCAAATGGACCTAAGAAACAAGTGGGTGTAGATATCCTAATACCTAACAAAATAGACTTCAAATGAAAAATCAAACAGAAGAAATTGAGGACACTTCATACTTATCACAGGAAAAAAATCTATCAAGATGAAGTCTCAATTCTAAACATCTATGCCCCAAATACAAGAGCACCCACATATGGAAAAGAAACATTGTTAAACCTTAAATCACACATCAAACCCCACACACTAATAGTAGGAGACTTCAACACTCCACTCTCCCAAATGGACAGATCTGCCACACAGAAGCTTAACAGAGAAATAAGAGAACTAACTAACAGGTGTCATGACTCAAATGGACTTACTAAACATCTGTAGAACACTCCACCCAAATACAAAAGCACCTTCTTCTCAGCACCTCATGGAACCTTCTCTAAAATTAACCACATACTGGGTCACAAAGCAAACCTCAACAGATACAAAAATATTGGTATCAGATCACCATGGCCTAAAGTTAGAATTCAATAACAACACTAATTGCAGAAAGCCTACAGACCCATGGAAATTGAACAATGTTCAACTGAATCACCTCTAGGTCAAGGAAAAAAAATAAGGAAAGAAATTAAAGACTTCCTAGAATTCAATGAAAATGAATACACAACACACCCAAACCCATGGGACACTTTGAAAGGGACACCATGAAAGCTGTGTTAAGGGGAAAGTTCATAGCACTAAGTGCCTATGTAAAGAAAATGGAGAAAGTTCACACTAGTGACTTAACAGCACATCTGAAAGCTCAAGAACAAAAAGAAGCAGACTCACACAGGAGGAGTAGATAACCAGAAATAATCAAATTGAAGTCAATTAAATAGAAACAAAAAAATACAAAGAATCAATGAAACAAGGATTTGATTCTTCAAGAAAGTAAACAAGATAGACAAACACTTATCCAAACTAACCAAAAGGCAAGGAGAGAATATCCAAATTAACAAAATCAGAAATGAAAAGGGAGACATAACAACATAAAACTTTAAGTCTTTGAAGAAAGAAATTAAAGAAAGTATCAGAAAATGGAGAGGTCTCCCATGCTCTTGGATAGGTGAGATCAACATAATAAAAATGACAGTTTTACCAAAAACAATCCACTGATTTAATATAATCCCCATAAAAATCCCAACACAATTCTCCACAGACCTCAGAAGAGCAATACTCAACTTCATATAGAAAAACAAAAGACCCAGGATAGCCAAAACAATCCTGTACAAGAAAGGAACTTTCGGGGGTATCACCATCCCTGACTTCAGGCTCAACAACAGAGCTGTAGTAATTAAAATAGCTTGGTATTGGCATAAAAACAGACACGTGGATCAGTGGAATCAAATTGAAGACCCTGATATCAATCCACACACCTATGAACACCTGGTTTTTGACAAAGGAACTAAAATTATACAATGGAAAAAAGAAAGCGTTGTTAACAAATGGTGCTGGCATAACTGGACGTGGACTTATAGAAGAATGCAAATAGATCCATATCTAACTCCATGCACAAAACTCAAGTCCAAATGCATCAAAGCCTCAACATAAATCCAGCCGCACTAAAGCTCACTGAAGAGAAAGTGGGAAGTAGCCTTGAATGCATGGGCACAGAAGACCACTCCCTAAATATAACACCAGTAGCACAGACACTGAGAGAAACAATAAATGGGACCTCTTGAAACTGAGAAACTTCTGTAAAGCAAAAGACTCGGTCAACAAGACAAAATGGCAGCCTACAGAAAGGGAAAAGATCCTCACCACCCCAGACAGAGAGCTGATCTGAGAGCTGATCTCCAAAATATACAAAGAACTCAAGAAACTGGTCATCAAAAGAACAAATAATCCATTTTAAAAAAAAAAAGTGGGGTACAGATCTAAACAGAGAATTCTCAGCACAAGAATCACAAATAGCACTTAAGGAAATGTTCAACATCCTTAGCCATAGGGAAATGCAAATCAAAATGACTCTGAGATGGTATAAGATGGATACAAGTGAGAACGGCTATGATCAAAAACACCGATGACAACTTGTGCTGGAGAGGATATGGAGTAAAGGGAACACTTCTGCATTGCTGGTGAAAGTGCAAACTTGTACAGCTACTTTGGAAATCAGTGTGGTGGTTTCTCAGAAAATTAGGAATCAATGTACCTCAAGACCCAGCAAAATCACTCTTGGGTATATAGGATATATATATATATATATATCCAAAGGATGCATACTCACACCACAAGGATATTTGCTTGACTATATTCATATTTATGAATAATAAGCATTATTCATAACAACCAGAACCTGGAATCTACAAGGATGACTCCAGCTAAGATCCTAAGCAATAGTGGACAGGGTGCATGAACTGGCCTTCCCCTGTAATCACATTGATGACTACCTTAAATGTCATCGTAGAGTCTTCATCCAGCAACTGATGGAAGCTGATGCAGAGATCCACAGCTAAGCACTGGCTGAGCTTCTGGAGACCAGTCCAAGAGAGGGAGGAGTGAGAATATGAGCAAAGAGATCAAGACCATGATGGGGACACTCACAGAAGCAGCTGACCTGAGCTAGTTAGAGCTCACTGACTCTGAACTGACAGTGGGGGGATTTGAATAGGACCAAACTAGGCCCTCTGAATGTGGGTGACAGTTGTGTGGCTGGGGCAGTCTGTGGGGCCACTGGCAGTGGGACCAGGATTTATCCCTAGTGTCTGAACTGGCATTTTAGAGTCCATTCTTTTTGGACGGATAACTTGCTCAGCTTAGATACAGTGGGGAAGTCCTCGGTCCTGCCTCAGTGTGATATGTCAGACTTTGTTGACTCTACTTGGGAAGCCTATCCTCTCTGAGGAGAGTATGGGGGGCTTGGGGTGGGGGATGGGAGGAACAAAAAAAGATAAATATCGTATATATTCACTTATATGTGGACAATATCCATTAAATAAATGGTATCCAAGTACAATCCATAGACCTAGAGAAGTTAAGTATAGGGGAAGGGGTTGGTGGAAACAATGGATTTCCATGAAAGGAAAAAATAGAATCGATTTTATGGGTGTACTGGGGACAGTGGGGGACAGGAATGGGAAGATTAGGTTGGGTGGGAGAGGTGGGATGGGTTAAGAGAAGGAATGTAGGGAGAGAGAGAGCTGGAATTGATGGGCATCTGAGGAGTGGTATGGAAACCTAGTGTAGCAGAAGCATCCTAAAATATGTGAAGGTACCAGGACTGAGTTACATATAATTGAGTAGTTGGCCAAAGGGGTCCCATAGAAATCCCTAAGCAATCCAGGCTGTTGCCAAGACGATGGGTTTCTCTCCATAAACAAACAGCAAGGCCCCATTGCTGAAGACAAGCCCACATAACTCATGGAAAATGGAAAAGTCAAGCTGGTACCTATATAGAACTTTCACCCCTATATTCTAGCATTTGTGTTAAGGAAAAGAATTCTGCCAGCTACCAAAAGAGAAACATAAACACCAACTCAGTCACAAAACCTTTAATCTACACTGTTGACCTGCCTGGAAGATATGCTAGGAAAAATGTGTCCCAGTGCTTGTGGGAGTAACCCACCAATGTCTAATTTTATTTACTCAAGGCCCACTCTTCAAGACCTAGAACCCATATCTGACACTGCTTGTGTGACCAAGAACTAGAGACTAGATAGCCCAGAGACCTGGGGTAAAACCAAACACAACTTGTCTTTAACAAAATAAAAGAATAAAATAAAATAAAAAATAAAACATGTGGAGGATGGAGAGATGGCTCAGTGGTTAACATCACTTTTTGATCATGCAGAGAACCTGGGGTCAATTCTAAGCACCCACATGACAGCTCACAGTGGACTATAGCTTCAGTTCCAGGGAATCTGATGCCTTCTGACCTCCATGGGCATCAGGCATGTATTTGTTATACATACATACATGCAGGAAAAACACCCATTCTGATCCAATGAAAATAAATAAATACTTTTTTTATAAATAAATACATTTTTAATAAATAAATACATTTAATGTAGTGATTAAATGACTTCTAATGGTTTTTGTTTATACTCATAGATCTGTGCCTTGCTCAGCCATCATCAAAGAAGCTTCCTCCTACAGCAGATGGGAAGAGAGTACCACAATCATACATTAGGCAGAGAGAGAGAGAGAGAGAGAGAGAGAGAGAGATCTTAGAACACACAGCTCTAAGTGGGCTCTAAGTGGGATGCCTCCATCATACCTCTTGGAGCTTAAGGAACACCATGGAAGAAGAGGCAGAGGGTGAGAGCCAGAGAGGATGAAGATAAATATAAATATATATATAGGTTTAATATTTTTATGGGATCTCTGTGTGTGTGGATGAGTGGCTCTCTAATTCTTGTGCCTTCTGTTTGGGTTTTTTCTTCTTCTTCTATTTGTTTGTCCTGTCTACCTTCTATATGATAGGTTTTGCTTCATCTTATTATATTTTATTTTGTTATGTTTTGTTTTTATCTCTTAAAAGCCTGTGCTTTTCTAATGTGATACAGAAAGGGTGTGGACTAGGACAGGAGGGATGGTAGGGAGTGACTGAGAGGAAGAGATGGAAAGAAAACTGTGATCAAAATATTTTATATAAGAAAATAATCTAATTCAATAAAAGGGGGAAAAAACACATGCTACTCTTCCAGAGGTCCTGAGTTCAAGTCTCAGCACCCACATAGTCACTCACAACCATCTGTTGCTCCAGTTCTAGATAATCTGACTCTGTCTTCTGACCTCCTCAGCCCCAAGCATGCAAGTGGACCAACACACACACACAAGCAAAATAGGACATGCACACAATTCCTTTATAATGTATACTCAATATAGCTATCGAAAAAGTCTGTTCCCTTAACCCAGTTCCTGGGTTTTAGGGACAATCTGTTTTACTTAGCTACGAGGAATCGATGTTTTTCCTAATAAAATCCACAAGGAATAAGCAAGATCATAAAAGAGCTGCAGAATATTTGATCACACTGTGAACCCAGAGGTTGCATTATTTACTGGAAAAACCTGTTTGTAGTTGTGATATGGTACAGCCCTAGCATAGACTTTTAATCCAAGAGCTTTTTCTCATTGTAAATAGGATTAAACAAAGTCAACCATAGGTAAGAGGTGGACCAAGCAACCAATTGACAGGAAAAAAAAAAAAACAGACAGTAAGAAGGAATCAGGAGAATGGATTGAGAGACACGCAGGAAGTAGAAGGGAGGGACATTCAGTCTGAGGAGTTTTGTTTGAGATAGTGTAGGAGAAACCTTTTAAAAAATTGTTTTGTGGACATCACCAGAGGAAGAAGGTCAATCAGGTGCTTTCTCTACCTCTCTAAACTAGCGGGTTTTCACCCCAGCATCTGACTTCCAACTCTTTATTGATAAAATAGAGTGACTGAGATTTAGTCAAAAGCAACATTTGTTGCTCCAACACATGGCAGAACCATACGGACAGAGGATTCATGCCAGCTGAGGACAAATTGAGAAGCCATCAGATTTGGTAAGTCACCTGGGAAGTCCTCAAGGAGTGAGCTATGTTATATTGAAAGGAAAAATCTTTCCTGCTCTAAGGATGGGAAATTATACAGGACATTGGGGCCTTGTATATTGCTATTTTAGATGGCTTGAAAGTAGAAGCAGAAAATGAAAAGAGAAATGACTCAGCTGAGATTGACATAATATAGATTATAATTATTATCAATCTGGTAATTCATATTTTATCCTCAATAGCTATTGTGGGGGGTTTGTGCCAAATATGAAAAGTAGATTGATAAGATAAAAAGCCTTAGAGAGACTTATAAATGAAAATAAGAAAAATACTCATACACAGACAGAGGAATCTAAGACAAGATCCTACCGCACCGCTGCATAATGAAGTTGAAGATGATTAGGCCTTTAAAGGCAAAATCAGAACCCATAGAAGAATGGATTAGAAATACAGCTCTCACACTTAGGATGCTTCGAGGATAAGAGGAGTAATTTCTAAAAGTTTCAAGAAAAATAAAAATGTCAGATGTTTTAATTGTGGTAAGGAAGGTCATTTGAAAAGGGATTGTCGACAAGGCATTCCTAGAAACAATGTTTTTGTAGAGATAATCCAAACAGAAGGCTCCTGCCTTCTGGAATGCGCAAAGGGCGGAGCAAAGGCCGGCATTGAATTAATGAATACAGATCAACAAGGGATAGGCAAGATAAACCTTTGCTGTCAGAAAACACCTTAAGGGGTCTCCCACAGACCCCAGTATCAAATCCAGTTCAATAATTCCCTGTCAGCATCAGAGAAACTCATACATGGAGCAATTAAAAGACTTAATGTCTGTTGTTTAAAACAACACTGCTTTTGATGTAATCAAGGTAAGAACAGATTCAGTAGATAAAACAAAAAAACTCAGGAGAGAACAGAAGACAAGTATTTTGTGAATCATATATAAATTACCGGAGACCAAAGCTAAAACTGCAAATAAATAGTGTCAAAATTGAAGATTTACTAGACATAGGAACAGTTGCAACATTAAAGTCTCCAAAATCTTGGCATCCAGATTGGCTTCTTCAAGAGGAAAATATTCAGCTTCCAGGGATTGGAACATTGTATCAGGTAAAACAAAGGGCAAGATGTGTTGACTGTGCAGGGCCAGAAGAACAGATAAGAAAATTAAAGCCATATGTGAATAATATAGCCATGAATTTACGGGGATATGATTTGTTGAAGAAATGCAAAACACAGATAACATTCCTCCAATCTTAGAAACAAATTATAAAGTAAAGAATGCTTCTGAGAGAAATACTAACGGGTATTTTTCAAGAACAGTCACAGATCTTTTAGGTTGTACGTAAGGACACAACAACTGTTGGTCTTTCAAAGGAACCAAGAGCCCTACTTTAAAATGGCTAACTGACAAACCTGTCTGGGTAGAACAATGGACTTTGACATCAGAAACATTACAGGCACTAGGACAGTTGGTACAGGAGTAGCTAAATGTTCAGTATGTTGAAGAATCGACCAATCCTTGGAATTCTCCTATATTATTCATTAAAAAGAAATCTGGAAAATGGAGAATGTTAACAGATTTAACAATCATAAATAAACTGATTCGGCTAATGGTCTCTTTACAGACTGGAATTCACATGCCTTCTTTATTACCTAAAGAACGGTCTACTATGGCAAATAATTTAAATGACTGTTTTTTTACTATATCTTTACAAGAAAAAAATAGAGGATAGGGAAAGAAATGACTCCTTCCACAGCCTCTCCTTTCCGGAGTTGCCTTGCCAATCTGCAAGGGGAACTGGGAAATGTAGTCTTTTTAAAATATGTATATATATATACATACATACATACATATATGCTTATGTATGAGTGCTTTGTCTGCATGTATGCTTGCATGCTAAAGAAAGGTGCCAGATCCCATTACGGATGGTGTGAGCCACCATATGGTTGCTGGGAATTGAACTCAGGACCTCTGGACAAACAGTCAGTGTTCTTACCCTCTGAGCCATCTCTCCAGCCCCAGGAAATATAATGTCAACCTATTGTGTGCCAGAGATGGTAGTAAATGCTTTGGTGCCTCATGCCATTAATTCCAACACACACTACTCTCATTATTATCTTGGCTAAGGCTGGGAGAATTTAAGTAATTTGTCTAAGTTTAGTAACTGCTTAAATAACTGATAAAAAATTCTGATCAAGGCCTGTGATCTGTCTTCAAAATCATGCCTCTAAATTTGTGCTGCTGGGCTTCTTTAGAGGAAAGGAAACTACATTATTTTGAACTCAATATTCCCTCTGATGCAATTAAGTTTATGAAGCCTAAAATCTTCCCATCCTGGAGATGAGTTAGTGCCCTTATGATGCATGCTCCTTGGCTTCCTTGGGCCCATGCCCACACTCAGGTGAAATAGCCGAGGACTGAGGAAATGGCTCCATGATGCAGAAACACTCTTACAACAGAACCCAAAACTTAAACTATTTAATAGTGCTAAGAGAGAGGCTACGAGACTAAGGGCACCCAAAAATCCTAGAGTCAGTAAAAAGCAGAGCAAGGAAAGAAAGGGACCACATGGGGAGAAAGCCACACTGAGTCCAGATGTTAGCTTTACCTCCATCTCAGTACCTCAGGAAGACATGGCACAACCAAACCTCATGTTAAAGCAGAAGTGTCTTTCTTATGCCCAAAGTAAGTAAAGGTTTGGAACACTGGGCTCTGTATTTCCACAGGGCTACCAAGATTTCAGCCAGGCACTCTCCACGGCAGAATAATCAAAAGAAGATGAAACATATGTTGCGAAACTTGCAACCAATAAAAGGGTTGACATTTTCAAGGAACATGATTATTGTTCTAAGTGGCTTTAGCCCTGGAATGAGACTTCTGTCTCACTCTCCATCACGAGGGCTTAGCCATGCGAACCAAGACTTGTAATTAGATTCAGAAGGTACAGGATGCCTTCAGTATCAGATATGACAAAATGAGCAGACATGATAGATTTCCTGAGCAAATCAGAGTTTCCTGCCCTTATGAATAACTCCTTTGGGAAATTTAGGAATAGAGTCACTTTATGTGGGGAACAGTATTTCTGTCTTTTCTCAGTTCAGAAGGCCTTGAGACCTTATTTATCAGGATTCCTCCTCTACCATTAGGCTACTTCAGTCCATCCTCATGGGCGTCATTTTAATTTATGAAATTCAGCCAAATGCCACTGTTCCCTTATAGTAAAAGAGGGACTGGAAAGAAGGGTGGTCTGTGCACATACATGTTTTGCCTCCTGGCTGAACAAACGGAATCTTATTTTTCCTTCTCCACTGAAGAGAGTGAGGGTAATTTCCCCTCCATTCCCTGGAATAAAGTGAGGAAGACAGTTTAAATAGGAGGAGAGGCCTGAGAGGGTTTGGGTTTGTTTGTTTGTTGTTGTTTTTGTTGGTTTTATTTTTGATAGAATCTCATTCCACTGGCCTTAAAATGTCCTGGAGCTCCAAAGCACCAGAGAAGACCACAGACTCACTTTAAATTATAATGAAACGAATTTATTAATTACTGCCAGCTAAATGGCAGCCCTGCGGCCCATATGAAGGTGTGCCAGGCAGAAGGGTTAAGGGAGGGGTTTTCTAAGGTAGAGACCAGATTTATCTCCTTTCTGTGGAATGTGCCGCTGAATGAGAGACTGCCTCACTACCCCCAGCTAGTCAGGAGCTATCTCTCTCCCCCTACCAACAACAATAAAGGAGCCATCTCATTCCCAGTTACACAGCCATAAGCAGGTTTACAAAAGCCAGAGCAAGCAGTTAGTTATCTGAGTTTTACAATTTGGGGGAGAGGACAAGGAATCAGTTGCTGGGAGCTTATCTTTTATGAATTCACAGAACCAGTGACCCAAATGCTATTGCAGATATGCATGTACCACTGCACTGGACTTTACACAAATGTTAATACATGAAGTAGTAATGGCACAAAAGATGGCCTAGGTGTGTGGATTCCTATTGACTCTATGCAATTCAGAAAGGTACACACCCCTCTCTGCATAGAGAGGGGATAACAGGGAATGTGGAAATATTGAATGGTCTTAGGAGACCATAATAGACTTGTAGAGTATTTAATGGCCTGGGAGTTCACGGGGCCCAGAGAATAGATAACAGACTATGTAAATAATTAGTTCAATGAGGAACCAAAATAAAGGATGGTGGTGTGTCACAAAAGCCTGCCTATTTGTACTTTCTTCCCTCCATGAGCTGAGTCTTCTACAGTTCATGAAATTTAACTGAGCTGAATTTGAAGGGAGGAGGAGGCAGATGGCACAGAGGTTCAAGGCTAGTGCCTCTGCAGAGTTGTTACCATGGATAACATGTTACCCTTATGCAATAATTACACACGACCACACACAATGGGCAGATCAGAACAGCTAAGGAGTGTGTAACATTCTTGTAATTCCCAGTCATGATTTAGGAATAATCCTTCCTGCTGTTAAAATCCACCCATCAAACATGTTCTCCAAATTTTCATGACACAAGTCTCCTGAGAAGTCTGCACCCACCTCTTCCTTCATCGTGTGCTAACGGCCTTTTCGTTGCTTGTTTTCCTTTCTCACCCATCTTGAGTTGAAGTGGGTAGCATTGTTTTCTTAACAAGCCTCACAC
>LOJH01026622.1:0-18333 GCA_001685095.1 Ellobius talpinus
GTTATTTGCAGATGATATGATAGTGTACATTAGTGACCCCAAAAACTCTACCATGCGGTGCTTTTCTCAACAGGATCCGTGTAGGCTGCCACAAGCTCATTAACCACCACATCTTTACCAACCTTATCCTGGTCTTCATCATGCTGAGCAGTGCCGCCCTGGCTGCCGAGGATCCCATCCGCAGCCACTCATTCCGGAACACCGTAAGCCTCTGAGAGAGGAGATGTGGGTGGGACTGCCCTGGGGGTCAGCTCCAGCCTGTTTGTGTCAGGGGCCATCCTGGATGGGGCCCAAGCATGGGAGCCGGGGGGCTTCTCAGTATGTGTGCTGAGGGCTTGCTTTCTCTAGATGAAGCTGGTGGAGATGCTGACTTACTTAGAAGCCTCTGCCCTACTGCCAGTGTCTCCAGGGACCTCTTTGCTCCTTTTTCCTTACACTGGGGTTTCGCTTTCCCCATCAGAGGCATAGTGATTACTCCTTAGAGGTTTAGGTCTAAGGGGAGAAGGTGAACTTGAGTCCCAGCATGCCATAGGTCGGGGACCTCAGCCCTTGGGCTAGTGAAAAGAATTCCTTCCCTCGGGTATTTACATGAGGTTGCTCAGCTACTCTGCTGGTGAGAAGCATGGGTCAGGAGAAGATGAGGACAGTTTGAACGGGGCAACAGGCAGTGGCTAAATTTTCAATTCTTCACCCAGTGTTGTAGCTTACAGATGGGGCCACTGGTGCATCCACGTTAGAGCATACCTGTTTCTAAATTAGTGTTTGCTTCAGGCTCTCTTTCTTAGCGGTTTATATAACTCAGCCCTGAAAAAACTCCAGAGACATATGCAGACAGCTGTGGGCCTGTCCGGACCGTCAAGGCGCTGCCCAGGGGAGGCAGCAGGAGCTCAAGGCTGTCACATCTGCCTGTCTCCTCTGCACATCAGCTCAAGAGAGATTTTAGGATTAAGACACATTGACCAGTCAGTGCCCCCGGCTTTGCCTTGATAATCGCACCCTCATACTGTAGCTCCCGGCTTCCAGTTCCTGTCAGGAGACAATGACTAGGACTTTCCCCTGAGGCACAGGAGGAGTCCGTGTCAAGATGAAGGCATCGAGTCCTCCTCAGTCCACCCTGACAGACATGGCTTTGATTTAGAGATTATTAAAGCTTGCTTCATTGTGCATTCCAATGGAGGGAGCACCCCTCTGTCTTGGAGTTCCATCAGGAAAATGAAGCATGAGGCAGAAAATGTGTCTGGAGACAAATCATGTTATCACAGGTCAGGAGCCAGTCCAGGCTAAGTGTCCACGAGGAATGATTTATGTTTCTTCTTATCATAGTCTTTTTCCCAGTCATCTGTTGCCTTGTTTTCCTATCTTCTTAGACAGGTGTGCACACGCATGTGCATGTGTGTGTGTGCATGTGTGTGTGTGCGTGTGCATGTGTGTGTGTGCTGTTACATCACTGCAGTGTTTCATTTGAACAGTAGCTGAGTTTTTAGTGGCAAGGGAAAGAGGCTGCATGAAGAAAGTACTTCAGTCTAAGACCTTGGATTCGTCCCTGGGTATCACAGCAGTGTGACGGCAGGTACTTTTCAGTAATGGAGGAGGGAATGAGGGAAAGGTGGTTGGGGCTTGATAATCATCTTGGCACAGAACTCCTCTAGCGATGTCTTGGAGCCCAGAAATGGACTCCCCGACTTCCGCAGAAGATAGGCACAGGTCCCTCTTCTATGGAGGAGAGGCAGTGTGTGCTCTAGGGGTGGCTCCAACAGAGGCGACATAATGAGAAGAGTAAACCTAAATGGTCTCTCCAGTCCTCCCAATACTGATATCTTCAGTTCTTAAAGCTATAGATGGACTGGCAAGATAAAGCAACAGATGAAGGCACTGGCCACCATGCCTGACCACCTGAGCTAAGTCCCTGGGACTCAAAGGAGAAAAGTGGTAGCTAAAAGTTGTCCTCTGACCTCCATGGGTGGATAGATGGATGGATAGATGGATAGATGGATGAATGGATGGATGAATGGATATAGATAGATAGACAGACATGCAATAAAGCCATTTCCATGAGATCAGCACACAGTACAGCCTTGTGTACTGGCAGCCTTGGCTGTCATCTTTCTAGTTGAGAGTCATAGTGTCAGCAACACACTGAGTAACTCTGTTGGAGCCGTCAGACTTCACTTGCCCTGCCTCTGAACTTTGAAGGATCAGGAGCTCACAAGACTCATAGATACTAGGTGGGATTCAGGGATGCTGGTAGAGTAGCCTATACTAAACATTGAAATTCAAGGTCAGTCTATTCTTCCTATGGGCCCAGAAAGGCAAGGACCAGTCTTGGGAGAAAGCAGTGTTGCATATGGAGTGTGGCAGGAGGAAGGCACTGAATACAAACCCTGCCTCACAAACTGAACCATTCTGGTGTATGAGGATGGGGTGGGCAGATCACATGATAATTAAATCATCCTGGGCCCACAGGGACACATGAAACTTTTTGACTCGATTTTATGCCATTAGTATCTTGTTATTTATATTCTGAATACTTAAAATGTTAACTTTTATGGTGCAGGGAACGGATCCCAGGCCTCACTCTCGGGTAGCAAGAGCATCTTGCACTAGGCTGCACCCTCAGCCGCACCAGCCTTTCTCCATTAATCTGGAGCACAGCTAGATGGCAGCCTCTTTCACTCAGCCACATTCACAGCTGCGACATGTGTAGGATTCTCATTTCTCAGGGGCTGCGAGCACTAGTCACCCAGAGGGAAGGCTATGAACACAGGACTTTCAGAAATCAGCCCCTGTGGGCCAGGGTAGGAGAAGCCAGTTGGCCTGAGCAGGTAAAGGAAGTGAGGCCCCAACATTCCCTGGTGGTGAGGTGGGCCCTTCATGTATCTCAGCCCTCCTGAGGATGGTCCTGCCTGGGAGAAGGGTCTCTGGCCACAAGTTGGGGGTTCTGCCCATGGGCAGGGATCTGCCGCAGCTTACCGGGGGTGCCTTGTTCTGATTGCCACGTGTTGTGCCTTGCAGATACTGGGTTACTTTGACTATGCTTTCACAGCCATCTTTACGGTTGAAATCCTGTTAAAGGTAACGCATTTCCCTTGACCCCCTCTGCTAATGCAGCCACAGCAGTAACGGTTGCGTTCTTCGCTTCCCTTCCAGGTGCTAGGCTATGCAGACTATGTCTTCACTGGTACTTTTGCATTTGAGATCATTTTGAAGGTAACGGGCCAGCCAGCTGTGTGATGCGGCCCGCTCCTGTGGAAGGCACAGGAGAGATGCGTGAAGTGCTTTTAACTTTTTTTGCTCTTCTGTGGTGAAGCTCAACTTTTTTTTAACTACAGGATATTTTTCCTGTGACCATACCAATGTGTTTTTGCAGTTTTTCTTTTAGCTTTGAGTGCATGCAGGAGCTACTTTGGCTTTACATTTCTAGTTGGAATTATATTTTTGTTCCTTTAAAATAGTCCTCTGAAATTTGTTCACTACTAATGGACATAGGACTCTGTGTGAACTTCCCTTTCCCCTTCCTGACATCAGGTAAGAGGAAACACACTCATGCTATGACAGGAACCACTCTCTCCTTGCTCCTGGGACTGCAGTATGGTCCCTGTTTTCTTGAATAGGAACACACTATTTGCTTGCAACAGGTCTTGCAAGATAAGTTGGGTCTACATGTGTGGAGATGTCCTGTATCTGTTTCAGTGGGATGGGCTTACATCTGCACAAACCAAAAGTGTATCTGAATGTACTGCCCATGCATGCCCTAACAGGTGACATCATCGTGTGTCCTCTGTCCCGACTGTGAGCATGCCAGGGGGAAGTTCCTTCCTAGATGATCAGAGGTCTGGAGGCACAGCTAAAAGCCTCCAGGAGTTGGGCTTTCTGATTCGATTGTTACAGCCAACTCCTCGTGGGAAGAAGCTGAGAAATGAAGAATTTTTAACATAGTTGTCTTTAAAGTATTTGGAAGTTTCTGTGTGTGCATCTTTTAAAAATGTACTTTATGTTGGGCTACTGGGGATGTGGGCTCCTCACAAAATCTTCTGTTGAGGAAACCTCAATTAATGTGGGCAGGGAGCATCCCCTGTGTCATTGATGATGAGTTCAGAACCACCCACCCCAACTATGTTCAGTTCTGTTTCAAATCTTAGAGAACTTGGAGTTTTCTTACCTGAAGGTAAGCCAATATTTTCAGGTTTAGTCCTCCCTTCATCATGGCGGAGCAGTGGCCAAGGCTTGCAGCCCTGCGGTAAGGTCTGTGGTGCAAAGCACACCCCACCCCAGGTCTTTGTTTTTGCCTTTTGCTACCTCTCCCTTAAGCTGAATGAAGAAGCCTTGTTCTTGAGGTTCTGTTTATCATCTGCCTTTCTGAGTTGTCAGATGAGCACTCAGTCATGGGCTTTGGGCCAGATGAAATCCTAGGTTAACACTGTATCTTCCCATCTGGAGAACTTGCCCGTTGAGCTCTTCCTGTTGCCAGCAGAAACCACACTAGAGTGCCCACTCTGTGTGCTTGCTGCTTAATGTGCAAACGAACCTGGCGCTTAGTTGTAGCATCATCCAGCCACCTCCTTGCTACACCTGATATTGCCAAGTCTCTCATCTTGGGAGAGACGGGAACTGGAAAATCATTACAACTGGAGCAACTAAGTTAAGGGGGAAAGGATCCCAGTAGCGCAGGATCCGGTTGCTGCCTCTAGCTCCCACTGAGAGGGTTTAATGAAGACAGTATGTGTTCCATGACCTTAGAGAGGCTAGGCCAGTCCTGGATAGGTAAGCTCAGCTTGGCATTCTCGTAGCCACATGCAGTCTGTCCTAGGCAGGCTCTTTGCACGTGCCAGAGCTGTGTTCTTACTTGAACTCTCTCGCTGGATGGCTACCCCTTTCCATTTTTTTGTAACTTACTTTGAAGTAGGTCTCACAGTCACTCAGTCCTGTTGTGTTTGTCTTCCTTGTGGGCAGTCATTAACAGAGTTGGGCTCCTGTCAAGATTTTGTGAAGAGCCCAGGTTTTTTGTTTAATGGTTTTAGACCCTGGAGGGGAGGAGGAAGAAGTAAATGGTGCATGATTCTGTTTACAGATGACAACTTTCGGAGCTTTCTTACATAAAGGGGCCTTCTGCAGGAACTACTTCAATCTGCTGGACATGCTGGTTGTTGGAGTGTCTCTGGTGTCATTTGGGATTCAGTAAGTATTTGGAAGGAATAGTAGTACATAGGGAACTTGAACCTAATTCATTCAAGCTGGGTGCCGTCTGATGACTCCAGCCAGGATGGCTTTCATTGCCCCATGTCAGAAAGTGCTGGGGCCATTCATGCTTTCCTAGTTCTGTCTTTTTGTTTATTCTTTTGTCTCGTACCTACTGCTAGGTTGAGTTTATTGTTTCTGTGAAACTGGCTTTCATCAGCAGATGAAAAACATCTTGACTAGGAGAGAGCAAACTGGGTTCTCCTCAGGCCTGGTCCAAAACTCAGGGTCTCCTCTCTGGGTGCCAGTTTTCTTTCAGTGCAAGAAGAACTTGGCCTTGGAGAGCTCTCGGGGACCCCTTCCACTTCCTGTGCTTGCAGGATACATAGCCGCTATAACCTTTGGGGGCAGTTAAGAGTTTCTGGTGGGGCTGAGCGCTGCCTTTTTATTCTATGCAGTCTCTGGGGCAATCAACCATGGTTGCAACTTCTGTGACCTCACTTAAGCCTCCTGCTGGCCTGTGAGCAATCTCTGCTCTGGCCCTGCCTGCTGGTACCCCACTGTGAGCACACATGTACGTAATAAGTCCCATAGCTAAAGGGAACTGGAGAGGACCATAAGCAAAGCAGAGTGAAACCGCTGCTCTAGACCACTCTGTGGAAAGAAGGACCATTTATTTGAGCATCAATGGCTGGGCTGCCTCTGGGGTGGGGCAGAGAACAGTGACTGGAAGGAAGAGCCTTGTCAGTTCTATGAGAAATAGGTAGCAGCAGGAGAAGCGGTGTCAACCAGAACGGGCTGAGAATTAGCCGGTGGGGCTTGGTCTGCTGCAGGCTGTTTGGGTTAACCAGGAACCCTTTGCATGGGGTAGTTGACCATTAGGGCAGATAAGGGAAGGAATGGCTTTTCTTGACAAATAGAAACCCAACTTCTGAGGAATGCTAAGTTTAGGTTATGTTTCCTAAGTTAACCTAAGTTTAGTTAACTTAGTTAAGTTTCCTTCTGCTTATCGGGTCAGCGTCCAGCATGAGCTGAGCCCAGGCTGTCGGTGAGGACATTGTCAGCAGCACTGCTATTTAGGGGTCCGCTTTGGCCCTAACAAGAACCAAGGATTCCAGCCTAGAATGGCCATCCTTGTTGTCGCTGCAGCTGCTGCCTGGGGAAGAAGTTCTGGGTTCATTTCCCAGTAGAACCTCCTATCTAATCCTTTCACAGTTCTCACCAACACTCAAGCTGTCCCTGCTCTTCCCAGCTTTTCCTCTTGCACACTTCCTCCCAAGCCTTGCTGCAGCCACACCCAGCTGATTAACTCAACCAGCCTGCAACAGATCAAAGCCCTCATGCTAACTCTCAGGCTGTCTGGGCCTCACCACGACCTGTTGTTCCCCTCATGCTAACTCTTAGGCTGTCTGGGCCTCACCACTACCTGCTCCCCTGATGCCAACTCTCAGGCTGTCTGGGCCTCACCACTACCTGCTCCCCTGATGCCAACCCTCAGGCTGTCTGGGCCTCACCACAACCTGTTGTTCCCCTCATGCTAACTCTCAGGCTGTCTGGGCCTCACCACGACCTGGTCCCATTACAACTGATGAGGCTCTTCCTGCCACCTGATGCAACCTCACTGAGAGGCCTTCCCAGCTGCCCCTAAGGTCATGCCCTCCTTCCCTTCCTTGGAGGAGAACACCATTTACCGCCCAGCCCCCGGGATGTGTGCTGCTTAGGGGGTGTTGCCCATCTCTCCTACCAGATTTAACACCCTAGCATAGGTCCCCAAACTTAAACACTGAAATCTAAATGTCAGGAGACTAGTGTTTACATCAAAATAACGAGGTCAGTCTGTAAATGCCTCTGTGAAGGCAAGCTGTGTGCCTGATGTGGGGCCACTGTCAGGGCCCCTGAGCTCCCTCAGGAGCAGGAGGCAGGAGTCCTGCTTGGTGGCAGAAAGGAGTGGGACCGACTGAAGTCCTGAAGAGAGACCAGCTCAACTCCACATGGTTATGTAATGTCATTAAAAAAGATGGCCACATGATGTCACTGATCTCCAGGCTCCCACCCAGCCCTGCCACATGTCGTTTGCTTTCTTACCATTACCTCTGTCCTCCCTCAGATCCAGCGCCATCTCCGTTGTGAAGATTCTCAGGGTCCTGAGGGTGTTGAGGCCCCTCAGAGCAATCAACAGAGCAAAAGGACTTAAGGTATTGACCCCTCTCTTGAGTGAGGCTAGTGTGGGTTGGAGATGCCTGCAGTTACTAACTGTTCTAGTCTGGAGATGAGCTGAGGCTCAAAGTGGGACCTTTCCACCAAAAAAGCTACCTCTGCCTAGTGCTATCATTCTGAAAATGAAATGTGGCTCAGCAGGTAGGAGCACTTGCTGCCCAAGCACTAGGACCTGAGTTCAGATCCCCAGATCTATTAAAAAGCCATGCATGCTCTCACACTCTTGTAACCCCAGTGCTACGTGTGCAGTAGCTGAGACAGCAAGGGGCTTCCTGGTGGCTGTCGTAGCTCTGAGATCCATGAAAGGCCTCGTCTCAAGAATATAAAGTAGAGGCTGATACAGCAGGACGTACAATGTCCTTTTCTATTGTCTTCCATGAACAGGCATGCACATGGGGGCCTGTATCCACATACCTCCACACAGCAAAATTACTTTCATTTCATTAATGGGAGATATTGGTCATTGTAATTACAATAATTGTTTCTCCTTTATCAATAGCATCTCTTCATGTTTATTTTAAGTTGTACATCATTCTCCTATGGGTTATACAGCAGGCTAAAGGGTTGATGCCTCTGTGAGGTCTTTCTGGGATAGGCGTCTTGTGTACCTACATGCACGTGGTGTTTCTTTCAGTTAAACCAACTTCTTTGGAGGAAACCCAAGAAAAGGCACATAAAAAGTGTGCTTAGACCAGGGAATGGCTCAGTGGGTTAAGGTGCTAAACCTGATGACCGAGTTCATTTCCTGGAACTGAACAAGGAGAGAACCAGCTAATACAGTTGTCTTCCACATACACACATGCATGTACATACATATAATAACTAAGTGTAATAAGAAAAATTAATAAAAGCACACATTGTATTGACCACAGTACTCATCAGTGGGCAGCCAGGAAAACCAAGCATAAGGTTGGAACAGTTAGATATTCATATCAGGAGGCAGCCAAGCATAGAAGCCGCCTGGTGTTGACTTATGACTAAAACAGGAAGGAGGGGTAGCAGCCTTCCGTACTCTCTCTATTCTCTCCCCCAGCACGTTGTCCAGTGTGTCTTTGTGGCCATCAGAACCATCGGCAACATCATGATTGTCACCACCTTGCTCCAGTTCATGTTTGCATGCATTGGGGTCCAGTTGTTCAAGGTAGGGGGACCCTTCACCTGGGGCTGGGATTGGTTTATATAAGAACAGCCCTCCGTTGACTCTCCGTCTGCTTTGTATTTAGGGGAAATTCTACCGCTGCACAGATGAGGCCAAAAGTAACCCAGAAGAATGCAGGTGAGTATCCTGAGGGCAGGCTGGGGAAGCTGGAGGAAGAAATAGCGAACCTCAGAGAGTCACTCATGTTAGTACTTCAGGGGTTTGGGTCAGGGAACGAGAGGCCTGCTCACTCCGCTCATGCCTGCAAGGATGGTGATCTTTTACTTTGTTTCTGTTCCCAAGTCCTGGCACAATTCAAGTGAAGTGAAATTATAGAGTAGTCACATTTGTTGAGCCAGTACCTCTCTTAAGGGTTAAAATATTTTTATCACCCCCAAAATGAGTAGATGGCTCTAGCTGTTCAGTATAGATCTTATAAACTGAGGGAAGAAATCCTGAAATAGCAGTGACCAAGGGTCACCAGTGTCTTCCCTTCTATCCAAGTGGACTTTGAATGGTGTTCTCCCAAGCCAGACTTGCAGCTCGGTTCCCAGTGTTCAGGAGTGGGCTACCCTGTTCTACAAGACTTGGAAGACTTCTTTGCTCCTGTTCCTGTTGCCCACATTTTGGACATATTTCTGTTCACAATGGCCAGCAATGGAGAAACAGCAAGAAATGTTCACACCTTATGCTCTAAGATGTTCAGTAAATACAGAATATTCTCAGTCTATGCATACACTGCCTAGAGCTTAAGACTACAGAAAATCTGTGTCCCTGACCTTAAGTTACAACTGGCTGGGGTCCAGCTGTTGCCCTGTATGCATTGGTTCGGGTTTCCTTGAACAATTGATGTGACCATGGGCATCAGATATAATCTTCCTATGACAACATATGGCTCCAGAGATGTTACTGGCCTAGACTGAGGGATGCAGAGCACCGCCCCCTCACCAAGCTGATCAGTGCAGCCACAATGTAGTATTGTGGGCCCCTCCCCCAGATGCCTGTTGCTGTGAAGTAACAGGCTTTACCTTGTGGGTTCCTCTCACAAGCACAGTTCTGTAAGAAGTGGCGTGTGACATTGATTACAGAATTCTTTTGGAAAGAAGATTGAGAATATCAGTGGTATGAGAGGGATGAGATTTGTTGAAACTAAAATGTGTATAAGCATATACATTGGCTTGCTTCTCAATACTTTGTGGCCAAAGTATTGGTTCTTCTACACATATTTCTAGACTCTCTTATGTGAGAAGCATTGACTGTCGGGCCATGTCTGACTGCTAACAGGTGCACCCTGGATCTCTAGCCCTTCCTGCCCTGGAGAGTGCACTTTCCCTTAGTCATTACCGGCAAGTTACTTGAAGTATAGAGCACACTAAATGTGGAGGAGCAAAGGAGAAACTCCATCTGGGCTGTACTCGGGTGTGTGGCCTGCCTGGGGCTGCATACAATGTTCCAACCCAATGCTGTCATATGTGAAGCTAAGGCCACTCCAACTCCTTTCTTCTCTAGGGGGCTTTTCATTCTTTATAAGGATGGGGATGTCGACAGTCCCGTGGTCCGTGAGAGGATCTGGCAGAACAGTGATTTCAATTTTGATAATGTCCTTTCAGCCATGATGGCACTCTTCACAGTCTCGACTTTTGAGGGCTGGCCTGCGTAAGTACAAAGAATATCCAGTCTCCCCATGAGGCCCCTGCTTGCTCCTTGGGGACTCTGGGCTGTCATCTATCCAAAAGAGGGGTTCTACTTTTGTTCTTCACAGCTAGCAAGCTTACCTGTGACTAGCTTTGGGCAACTTGGCATTATTTCTTGCTCATCATGGCTCCTCCATCTGAACAGGCAGGTGTTAAACGTCTGCATCTTACTTCTGGCTTCAGTTGAGAAGACCTAGGGCAGCATCTCTATGTGTGGTTAAGGAGGTCCTAAGAGGCATTTGCTGTATAAACTGCTGTTGGTAGATGTTCTTCTGGTGTTCTTCTTGAGTATCTGACAGCATCCAAACTGTCATTCACTCACTCATTGTGATACATCATGAACACTAAGGTGTGCCAGGCATGGAGTGTGCCACCATGCCATTTCCTTCATGAAAGTGCTTAAAACACTCATTCATAAATCATGCCTTTGATATCAATTCCATGCAACATGCTGCATTAGGCAGTGTGGAGGAAATCACATGATCATGGCACTGTTCCTCCCTCAGAGCCTAGAGTTAATAGAAATGTCACATAATCATACCTAGTATGGAATAGGGTCCAGATGAATGGCTGGGGTCTGGGCGAGTTAATATACCAGGAAGAAAATAAAAGGCAGAGGGGGGATCTCTGGCACGCTGTTGGCTCCCTTCAGATGTGCCATGCACACAGAAGCTTCAGGAGTGGAGTGCCCAGGCTGGTCCCTGCTAGTTGCCAGGACTCTCGGGTGACTGTGACTGACATTCTCAGAAGCTTCAGCTTCAGTGGACAGCTGAGTAGCACTCGCTTACTTGGATGCTGATCTAGGAGAAAAGGTGTTGAGTAAGAGCCAGGCACTGTGGTGATGCCAGGTTTGGGACACTGTGCCCTAGTGAGCTATTGGGGCAGCTGGTGGGATGTGATCTAGCCTGGGGCTTGGAGCTACAAGTACCTGAGCCCAGCTCTGGACTCTGTGCCTGAGGACTGTGACTGTGGCACTTGGCTGGTTCTTGACCATTGATAGGAAGGGGATGGTAGTAACATCTGCCCTTTTAGAAAGACGTAGAGGTAAAAAGAGAGGGTGTGGAAGTGCACGTGGGGCGGAGTCAAGAAGGACTACTGCATTAGAGTAGGTTGGTTGAAGTTGGGGTGGTTTATGGTAATGTCCTTCTTAAGAGTTCCGTCTGACACTTGAACGCCCCTTAACTTGAGAAATCCTGTTTGGGTACTGGGTGTCTGTCAGTGCACACATAATTATCAGTGCCTTCAATATGGCAGTGTGATGTTCTTTTTCTCTTATCTGTTGATAGAAGGCTGCATTGTTGACTGTGAAATCCTTTTGAGTTTTCAGTTCTCCAGAAAGTCTCTGAACAATGATATCTGGGTAACCCCTCACCTAGATACTAGCTATCTGGGCCCAAGGCTTAAGATGCCCCCATGACCAGGCTGTGTTCAGAGGCTTTGGTGTCCCATCCCCCACGACTGTGCCGAGGAATTCTGGGAGCCTCTTGTGGGGCAGTGGTCTGGGTTGTTTGGACTGTGGGGTTGGCAGGTTCTCACCCAGTTTTCCTATTCTCCAGGTTGCTGTATAAAGCTATCGACTCAAACGGAGAGAATGTTGGTCCTGTCTACAACTACCGTGTGGAGATCTCCATCTTCTTCATCATCTACATCATCATTGTTGCCTTCTTCATGATGAACATCTTTGTGGGATTTGTCATCGTCACCTTCCAGGAGCAGGGAGAGAAGGAGTATAAGAACTGTGAGCTCGACAAAAATCAGGTTAAAGTCACACGCTGTTTGTGTTTCTGCCCCTCAAGCAAAAGCAGAACACCTCTTTCGGTGGCTTTTGCTACTCAGAGGAGAGGGTTACTCAGGTCCCATTCAGAGCACACCGTCAGTCATGTTGAGTCTCTGCAGAGTTAGTCACCAGACACAGAAGAGATTGTCACTGGGGAAACCAATCCCCAAGCTTGTGGTGAGGAGGCAGAGAGCACTGAAGCCACAGCCCATGGCCGTGACTGACCAGTACCCACAGCCCACGGCCGTGACTGACCAGTGATGGTATAGTGGTACCACGCTTGCATGGCACCGTGACCCTGAGCCAGAAGCCACGCAGACTCACACAGTCCCCACAGAGAGGCTCTTTGGTATCTGCTGGCTGAAACGTTCTTCACCTTTGTGCTGTTGTGGGCTGATTCTTTTCACCTGTGTTCCCAGGGCACAGCTGTAGAGCAAGGAGCAGTGGCCTCTGCCCACCCAATGCACTGGCATCCTCTTCCTCCAATAGGGAGCCAGAATATTCCCAGAGGTCATCTGGGGACCACAGTTGTCTTCAGTCAAAATATGCTGTCATTCAGTAGAAAGTGTGAGGACTGTGGCTTTGCTGGCATTGTCGTCTCCTCCCTGTCTTGGCTGATGTGGTAGAAGTAGGAGCCTTGACTCTAGCTATGTGGTAAAGCAAGGAACCCAGGAGCTTGCACTCTGGCCCTGCTCTGCCTGCACCTGCTCAATGACATTAGGCGCATCTCTGCTCCTGGGATCTTGGCCCCTTGTCCCTATTTAGAGATTATTTATGAAGCCATGAAGGAGTTACCCCACACACATTCTTTTGAATTTTTAGCATATGAGTTTGCAAGTCTGTTCCGAGGGTTTTCTTCTGTCTTCTGTTTTTTATGGTGACTTGGTGAGCAAGAATGATTTGGCAGTGCAGGCTTCCTGCAGGGGTGGCCATAGTATATGAGGTATCCCTGCCAAGGTGGCAGCTGTAACCACGTGTGGGGGCATGCTGGCTTGGTTTGTGGAAGAACTTTGCTGTGTCAGAGTGTCCTTGTAACCCCTACCAGTGATAAACTGGGAGAATTTGGCTTATTTCTTTGCTTATCCATGGAAGATGGGTGAAGATGAGGCTAGGTAAGCCATGCAGAGCTGAAGTTACATGTGTGTGAGACCTAAAGTCCCATATAGGCTTCACTCTGGTGTCCCTAGTCAGAGTGACACTAATTCCAAACAGAGAACTTGTCTGAAGCCTGTTGTGTCTGGAATGAAGCTGAAGGTGAGGGGTAGGGCGGTGGAGGAAGGGGTGGAGGGAAGGGTGGAGGCAGGAGCAAGCCAGGAGGTCAACTGGAAGATCCCTCTCAGCTTGCTCCAAAAAGGAACTAGTGTCTGTCCCAGAGCAAGTAGAAGACCAGTGGTGTGTTTAGAGCCAACCTTAGATTATTCTAACCATGCTCTGGAGATGCTGAGGTGAGCATGGTAAGTTCCCACCCCATTAAGACTGGACAGGCATCTTCTGTGGATTTGGTAGAGGATCCAGAGAGCATCCTGCCTCAGGAAGTAAATTCAGCCTCTGTGCTTCCTGAAGATTCCATGCCTGCCATTAGCTGACTTCCTCTTGTTGGGGACAACACAGACAGACTTTACATCACCACCTGCTGGCCAGAAAAGACACTGACAAGGCTTGGTCCAAGCCCCCCACCCCAACCCCTAGTCAGAGACACTGCAGAGCTCAGCAGAAACTGCGTGAGCTGTCTGCAAGTCTGAGCCAGCACAGTGGCTACTCCACTTGCTTCCAAAGTTACCACAAGGCAAAGTCTAGATCCTCCCAGAGACTGGCTGTTGTTCGTGGTCATTTCCTTGAGGGCCAGAGTGAGCTCTTTAGGCCGATGACCACTGTGTGCTCCTTCCCTGGAAGCTCTCAAACCCCCATGTTTGCCCTTTTCTACTTTTGCAGCGTCAGTGTGTTGAATATGCCTTGAAAGCACGCCCTTTAAGGAGATACATCCCCAAAAACCCCTACCAGTACAAGTTCTGGTATGTGGTGAACTCCTCGCCATTCGAATACATGATGTTCGTCCTCATTATGCTCAACACGCTCTGCCTGGCCATGCAGGTAAAAATGGAGGTCACTGTGGGGACCAAGTCTCGGTGTGCCACACAGCCCTGTACCCCAGATCCTGAGGATAGCATGCGCCACCTCCCTTGAGAAGGGGTTTGACTCTCCAGTGAGCCTGGACTATAGTGTGGTCAGAGTTTCATTCTTCCTGACTATTCTCGTGGTGGACACATAAGGTCACTTTTAAGTTTGGGTCTATCTGGGTGACGGAGCTGTGTGGGTAGTGCTTCCGTGGAGCCTGTGTGTGGTGATCAGTGTGGCTCTTGAGACCCAAGAGTGACTGAGTACCAAAGCCCTGATGCCACAGCTTCTGTCCTGGTTTCTGTCCTGACCAGCTGGTGGCACTGAGAATCTTACCCCAGGCCATGGCATGAGTGATGTGGGAAGTCTTCTATGCCTACCTCAGGCCAAAGGATTCTGCTGAATTAGTCAAGTTTGGCACCTTGAAATTAGTTTTAGATTTTTTAAATTTAATTTCATATGTAGGACTGTTTTGCTGCCATGTATGTGTGTGCACCATGTATGTGCCTGGTGCCCACAGAAGTCAGAAGAGGGGTTTAATCCCCTGAAACTGGAGCTATGGATGATTGTGAGCCATCATGTGGATGTTGGGAACTGAGCCCAAGTCCTCTGTAAGAACAAGAGCCTTTAACCTTTGATCCACTCTTCAGCCCCTTCGCCCCATGTCTGACACTGGTCTGCACCTGTCACAGCAGCTTGCAGTATAGAAAAGGAAAACCCAAGTTACATTTCTGTCTTCGGGGGCTCCAAGTGTGATGGTGCAATGTTTTATAGTCTTTTTAATATTGACCTGAATTATAGTAATTTCTTGCTGACCCTGACCAAGTCAGATTGCAGAACAGCACTGACAGTTACTGTCTGATAGATAGGACACTAGGTCAGGAAGCAAGAACCAAGCTCTTCAACCAGATTCTGCCCAGGTTTAAAGAACTTAAGCAAACCAAACTCTTGGTTTTTTGCAGAAGACAGGTCTATAGTCAAACACACATTTTCACACATGTTCTTAAAGTTAAAAATGATAAGATCTATATGTTGATCTAGGGGAAGGTATAAAGCCTGGGTAACACCACCTTTAATAAGACATATAACTAAATAGTATATGATTTATCACTAATCAAATTCTACCTTTATCCATAGACATTTAGGTGGTATCTGCAGTGTGTTAGTCAAGGACCTGAGCGTCATTCCCAACAGAGAAAGGGTTGACTCCCCCTTACCTTGAACTGAAATAATGGGCATGTTATTTCCTCCATTGTCCAGTCATCCTCATTGTGTTATGGACACCCACCCTGTGTTTTGTGGACGGTCACCATATGCCCTTGCAATACTGGGTTGAATTGCCCAGAGAAGATACTATACTGGAGGGTGGGAAGTGCCCCCAGGGTGCAGATGACAGGGGACCTTCTTGGCAAGGACGTGAAGTCCTGAAATGCTGACAGCTTTGCCTTCATCTGCAGCACTACGAGCAGTCCAAGATGTTCAATGATGCCATGGACATTCTGAACATGGTCTTCACGGGGGTGTTCACTGTTGAGATGGTTTTGAAAGTCATCGCATTTAAGCCCAAGGTAAATTGCTGAATCTGCTTTGCAGAGGTTGTTGTTGAATTACCCCAGAGAAGGACCTGCTTCCTTTTAGCCTTGTGTTACCGAATTACGCTAAACTGCTCTGGTAACTAAGTAGGTTACCACCTGAGAACATTAAAATCTGATTAGGACATCTGCACACATGGGAAAATAAATGTGCGGAAACAAAACCTTTTGAAAACAATTCTGAGAAAAAGAGAGGAGAGAATTGGGAATTTGTAGGCCAATAATCACTGAAAAACCTGGTTTTTCTGTTTTTGACTAGCATGTTGTGCTGGCTCAGGAAAATGTAGCCCATTATCTGAGCACTGGGGGAGTGTGTGATAATCATCAGAAAGACTCTGACCCTGATTTCACTCTGAGATTGCTAGCATGAAGGCAGTTTTTATTTGTTGCTGGCCTCTAGCTTCCTTTTTACCTTCTATGGAAAGCTCTGCTACCTCTCATTGCTACACCATCTCTGTTTGTTGGAGTTAGAAAAGTCCTCTTGTTTATAAGAAAATGAGCATGAACTGCTACACCACACTTAAGGGGTGACTACATTTTGCCTCCTTTGGGAGGGAGTCATTTCAGTCCCACAAAGCCCAGAGGCTGTGGCGTCACAAGCCATGTAGCTCGGCATCAAAGGTCACAATTGTGAAACACCTGAAATCCATCCTCAGCCCATCACAAGTTCCTTCACTGCCCCACGCCACTCTTTCCTCCTTGGTTCTATGAGGAGACTCAGTCCAGTTTTTGGAGGCTATTGTGGACAGTAAGGGTTTATTACATTCAGCGTTTCAAGGGTGCCTGGCATGTAGCTCCATGCTGGAGACTGTTCATGTCCCCACTACATCATTGCCACTATCCCCAAGCAACAATGTTCCTTCCCTCTAAAGCCCTAGACTGAAGAGCTGAGCTGAGCTGCCATAGGGGGGGGAGTTCTCCTTCCTAGCATAGACCCTGACTCTCAGAAGAGAGAATGACAGAGCCTGGTGCCTAGGTGTTGGTACTCCGTGTGGAGGCATCGATAACTATGGTACAGCTTCAAAAAGGGTTGGGTTCATGTACTCTACAGTTATACAGAATTTGAATTCTAGCCTGTTCCTTTCTTTAATTTGAAGTAATTCTTAGGCAATCTTTAAACGGATCTTTGTGGACCAAAAAGAAAGGACATTTGTAAGTGATTAATTGGGGTGATTGCAGTGGGGTCAAATTTGGCACCTTACATATCGTGAGATATTACGTACTGTGACTTGTCCATACCTACCTACATAAACATTCCCTCCTTTTCCAAGTTCATCAGAACCTCCTCGGGGACTTTGATTTGCTTCTCTTTTGCCTATACTTCTTTGAACAATATTTGTCTGAACTGATGGGAAAGGTTGCAGAGTCAAAATGAGGGAAGTTCTTGAGAAATGTACATGGAACAATCCCATGGGACATTTCCCAACAACTCTGTGCCATGGCTTCCTGTGCCCGGTGATTGAGCTCTACATACCCCACAGCATGTGAGCGTGTGAGAGTGTGTGTTTACTTGTGTGCATACATGTGTGCCTATGTGTATTTGGGAGTGTGCATCTGAGCACATACCCTCTAAGGCTAGTGCATCAGTGGCTTGTAGAACATTGCTTGACCCAGTGAGTCTCCAAGCCTGGGAGAAGCGTCTAGTATCATGTGGACAGATAGGAAATACTCTTATACTACAGAAGCTAATTTGCAGCCAGTGCTTGTAGATCAGAGCATTTAAATGGGTGAGTTCTATCAACAAGTGCACTGATTTGTAGTTTTGCTCAGCAAGACATTTTCATGGCCCCAGATGACCTCAAATTATGATCCAGAGAACCTTGACGACAGCGGCAGCATCCTTGCTCTTGAAGAGCAGTGTTTCTGTGATGGCTTATATTACTTTGTGCCAGACAATGGAAGGAGAATGGATCCACCAAGACACAGGGCTCTCCCTGAAGTCCCACCTGGCCTTTAAAACCCATCCTTTTCATTGGTGCTCACAAGGCAAGCCCAGTGAGAGTGTTCTCTTACCAAGCAACTGGTGAGGGTCCCTTTGTTCTAGCTGGTCAGGTCAGCAGCTACCTCCACACACACTGTAGGACCCAACCCTTGAAATGGCGCCGCCACAACCAGGGTAGGCTTCCCCCTTCAGTTAACTCTGTTAAGAAAATTACTCACAGGCTTGCCAACATAGCCAATCCAGATAATTCCTCATTGAGATTCTCTTCTCAGGCCAGTCTAGATTATGTCCAACTGACAATTAAAGCTAACTAGTGATCTACAGAGCAAGTTCCAGGACAGCCAGGGCTATGCAAGGAAACCCTGTCTCGAGAAAAACAAAAAAACAAAAACTAACCAACTAGCACAATAACTTAAATGCCAGACTTATAACTATTTCTGACTAATAAAAGCTATTAATGTGTCTGACTTGTTCTTTACAGGCAATAGAGCTGAAGAAAGGATGGGAGGGAAGGAGGGGAAGAGGGAAGGAGGGAGGGAGAAAAGATTTGATTGCTGGCTTCCCCTGAGAAGCCCTGGCTTCAGAGATCAATTATAGAAGAGTATGTCACTCCTTCAGCTAGGAGAGTAGGTGGGTGATGTAGGTGGGTCTTCTGTCTATGTCTTACTTTCATTGGTCAAATA
>LOJH01026623.1:0-18332 GCA_001685095.1 Ellobius talpinus
AGTAGGGAGGGCCTTGGACCTTCCACAAGGCAATGTGCCTTACCCTCTCTGAGGTTTGGATGGGGTGGGGTGGGAGGGTGTGTGGAGGGAATGGGAGGAGGGAGTGAGAACTTGGATTGGTATTTTTTAAAAAAATCTAATAATTTAAAAAATCTGAGAAAAAAAAAAAAGAAGAAGAGCACAGACAGAAACTGTGTGGAGATTGGTGCCAACTCAGGTCACACTGCAGAGATGTAGCCCAGAGGCAAGGGACACCCTCTGCCTCTGCCTGACCTGACAGCTCCTATCACTTGCTGAATACCAGCGTTACATGCTCTCTGCCTCGTCTCTACCCTCATGGGCCCACAGCACCTCTGCAGGTGAAGCTCACAGCAGGCTAGGCTCTCCAGGAAGAGAGCAGTGTGTACCTCACAGAGGAGGGACTGCCACCCACACATGCTTCTCCAAAGGGAGGCAGAGGCTAGAGGAGGAAGGTGTACGACCAGACAGGTTTCTTAGCTTTTCCACACTCTAGGGGTCAATGTGAAAAGCAAGTGGTCTCCCCTTGGGTAATGTGCAGGCCTGAGAATTCCCAGCAACAAAGACGCTGGCTTGATTCCCAGAATCTCAGCAATGGAGACCGCTAGCTTGTCATTTAGCACAGTTCACGGGGATAGGATAATCAAGGGCAGAGCCGGTTCCAGAGTTTGCATGGAAAATCCATCTTTGCTTGATGCCGGGGCTCTGCCCAGTAGCTCTAGAGGAGGAGGAGAAGCTGCACTGACAGGCACTCAAAGCCAGTACTGCTGAGTGAGGGGCATATAAACCTCATTACAGACACACAAACTGCCCAACAGAATGAGATCAAGAAGTGCAAAAGAATGTTTTAAAAAAGTAGGTAATCTACTGCCTTCAGTGTTGGCTCGACACCCACATCGCTACAGTTTCCTGAAGTAGGAGAGCCTCCGCCTCAATGTGGCTGAGACTGATGCACTAAGGAAAACATCGCAGTCTGGTGGGAAGGAGGCGGGGGAACCTTCCTGGGATGAGGGAGCCATGTGAGACCGTCTGCACTCCTCCTGCAGTTGAGAAAGGAGGGCAGTGCTCCACATCTATCCACACAGAACCACTGACACTCCCTGTGGGCCACAGCCCCACCCAGCAAGGCTGGAGGCATGCGAACACCTGGGAACCCAGAGCTCTAGAGAAGGCTCCTGGTGTGTGGCGTAGAGGGGCACACAGCGCTGTACCTTCCGTTAGGTTCTGCTCCTCACAGAGACCCTTTTGCAAGGAACCTTTTCTGTTTCCTGAGGCCTGCCCGTCGAGTTATTGAGTGCTGCCAGCACCACACCCACAGACACCCACAGACACACACAGCAGGACGGCTCACTCGGCTCGGGACAAGCAGCTGTGACCTGGGTTCCTGGTTGAGGAGAAGAAAGGACCAGGCAGAGCACTGGGCACTGCTGTGGCTCTCTGGCACATGTGTTCTCCCTGCATCAGGTCACCTTGATCTGGTCTACCCACTAGCAGTAGACTGTCCCCTAATACCACCTTGACTTCAATGCCACCAAAAACTAGAAGAGGAAACAAGATTCCTCCCCTGCTGTGCTATAGGGAACCAGGTGACAGAGGGAGGCCATGGCTGTGGTTGGTAGCAGCACAGGTGGCAGCACTTGGCTGAGCTGAGTCCCGCCCCCACCCAGGCCCTGAGGGACATGGTTTCTGAGGGAATGCATGGACAAACAGGTTGGAGGGGGACTCCTACTCCCCGCAGTCGTCCTTCCTTCCTCAGCCATAGGCTGACCTCATCAGGTCTAGAAATAACTCTTGAGCTGCCGCACAGTTGAAGGCTTGAGATGAGGACACACATTCGCACAGCACCTCCTGCCACTGAGACACCAGATGTCCCCATCACCCAAGAAGGATCCTGTATGCCTCTTCCTACGGCTTCTTCCTATGGTTCTTCCCTTGGTTCACCCAAAGAGGCCAGCGAGGGATTACCTGTTACCTGTTCTGGAGCCTTTTGTGAAAGAGCCATGAGTGGTGTGTGTGTGTATATGTGTGTGTGTGTGTGTGTGCATCTTTCTGTGTCTTTGTCTCTCTGTTCCCCCCACTCTCTCTCTGTGTAGTTACGGTGGTTTGAATAAGAATGGTCCTTATGGACTTAGATATTTGAATGCTTAGTTACCAGGGAATGGTACTATTTGAAATGATTAGAAGGATCAGGATGTCTGGCCTTGTTGGAGGAAGTGTGTTACTGGGGGGTGACCTTTGAGGTTTCAAAAGCCCAAGCCAAGCCTCCCATTCCTCCCCCACATTGTCTTTCTCCCTGGAGAAAGACATAGAGTCAGGATATAGAACTCTCAGCTACTTCTCCAACACCATGTCTGCCTGTACAACATCATTCTTCCCACCATGGTGATAACGAACTAAAGTCTGAAACTGCAAGCCAGCCCCCCATTAAATGCTTTCTTTTTTGACTTGGTCATGGTGTCCCTTCATAGCACGAGAACAGCGACTAAACAGCAGTGCTGGGTGCTGAGCCAGCACTGTGTACACATGAAGCAGGAGTTCCACCACTAACTTTTGACTTTATGTTGGGGCCCAGCTGGCCTTATACTTCCTCTGTGGACCAGGGTGCCTGTGCTTATGATCCTTCTGCCTCAGGCTCCCAAGGAGCTAGGATTACATGCATGCCCAGTATTAGAGCTTGGCTTGGATGTTACTACAAATGCTACATTTGAGGATCTCATTTTCTACAGTTTCTACAGTACAGAATCCAGTGTCTTGTGGGACCACTGAGAAGGCTCAGTGGGTCTTGCCACCAAGTCTGATGACCTGAGTTGGCTGTTCTCTTCTGTCTCTAATGACATCTGAGAGGAAGCTGGCAGTAATTCTGTCCCCACAGAGGGCTTACTGGTATCCTTCATCATTAGATCAGGGCTCTGCAGAGTGAGGCCAGGCCTCTCAGAGCTCCATCCAGAACAGATCCCTCTACATTCTCCATCAACTTCTTTTCCTTCAGTTTGGCATGGTCTCAGCTCTGCTTGACCTTCCCCTTGCCCTGGCCAGGTATGCCACCCACAGAAGACAAGGCCATGAAGCTGGCTGCAGATCTCTGTAGACCATGGATCCACACCAACCTGTGTGAGCTGATAGCAGCTACATCTTCCAGGAACGACGGTGGCCTGGGTCAGCCGTGCATCCTGGAGGATGTGGCCGTCCTAGTCCTGACTCAGCCTCACACAGGCGACAAATGCTATGGCTTTTCCTCTCCCGTGAGGCACCACCACACCATGACTGTAGGACTCTGAGACTCAGCTCCAAGGGACAAACCAATTTGGGGGCATATAAAATGTCTCCAGATGATGAAGTCTTGAGGGCTAGTTTTTGAGCAAGGACTCTGTGTGAGCCTGTGGTCTCAGGTCTGAGCCAGCCCACAATGCACTAGAGGTCCCTGCCACTCTGTTACCACAGCACCTCTCCTAATATGCTTCCCACAGAAGCAAGATCAATAATATCCATCCTAAGACTGTAGCAAGTAATTACACCTTTTAGTGCACCTGGTAATTTTTATCCAGCTGGTGCTAGCAGTCAATCAAAATGCCATAAAAGGGCTTCAGAATGTGCTAATGATTCACGTACTGTCAGGCATCGTGGGGGTGCATTCAACTCTTGGCACCAGAATGGTGCATGAAACAGCCATATAGCTTATCCATACAACTCAGCTTCTCTAAGGGCTGTGCTTCTCCACACAGGCCAGCTTCTCCATGCAGCTCAACTTTCCTCTAGAGCTTAGCTTCTCCATCTAGTTCATCTTTTCCACAGGGCTGGGTTTCTCTACGAAGTTGGGCTTGTCCACAGAGCTGAGCTTTCTTCTCCACATAGCTCAGCTTCTCTGCAGACCTGGGCTTCACACAAGCTTGGCTTCATTCTGCCTCCTGTAACATGGCTGCCTTCCACATAGAGCTTTTTGAAACTTCTGAAAACTTTCAGGTTCCCTAACTCCAGCCAGGAGAGGAGACTAAGCTTATAGCACTGTCAGCCAGCCAGGAAGAAGTGCCCTTTGTCACAGAAGACAGCAAAGCGGTTCAGTGCCCCTTCCCAAATGGACACTGGCCTTGGAGACGGCAGCACACAGCAGCACACAGCAGCACACTCGCAGTACAGACTCAGGGTCAGCACTGTGGCCTGGCAGGCACAGGATTTCACCTGTGTTAGTTACTACTGACAATACTGACTCCACACAGCCTTCCTAGGGTCTCTCACACCTGCCCATCCTCCTGTTGGGCTGTTATGGCCCTTAGCCACTGGAGACAGCTGGGGACATGGGCAGATGTGGTCCTAGCTGAGGCCTCTCCAGGAACCCCGGTCACAAGAGCAGAGAAATAGTAGTTACAGTCACAGAGGATTATGGGCCAGGTGACCTGCTTCAGAGAAAAAGCATGTGGAGAGCACCTGGAAACCTGGTGACTTTCTTTTCTTCTTTTTAAAAAATTATTTATTTTATTTAATGTGTGTTGATGTTTTGCCTGCTCGTATGTCTGTGTGAGGGTGTCAGATCTTAGACTTGCAGATAGCTGTGAGTTGCCATGTGGGTGCTGGGAATTGAACCCAGGTTCTCTGGAAGAGCAGCCAGTGCTCTTAACTGATAAGCCATCTCTCCAGCCCTAATCAGGTGACTTTCAATGTCCACACATAAAAACACAAAGCTATTGGATTATTTTAGTCCCAGAAACAATTTGTCAGGTGCCCTGAACACCACCAGCCATGTGTACACCACCTGAGACTCAGGACATCCTTGGGGGCAAAAGCACCTGGGCCAGGGCCAAGGCCAATGCTGCAGTGTGGAGAAAGGGGCTTAGACCATCATGCACATGCACACACATGCCCACTGAGGCATCAGGGACCCTCCTATGGCATTTCCCTCACTGAGGCCCACGCCCTATGTAGTGAACTCTGTAGAAGATGGTGAAGAAGATGGGGTATTCATACTCGGGGAGCTTATCTCATCTAAGCATAGGCTGCTTCACCCACAGTGCAGAGGGGATCCTAGTCAGCTTTAACTGTCAATCAGCTTGATATAGCCTAGTCACTTAAGAAGAGAGGGATTTCCCAGATCAGACCTGCCTACTGACATGTTTGTGGGGGGTTGTTAAACGACATAGGAGAGCAACCCACAGTGGGCAGTGTCATTCCTAGGCAGGGATTCCCGAACTGCATAGGAAAGCTGGCAAAGCATGAATTTCAGGGTAAGCTAGAAAAGAGCATTCTTCCACGATTTCAGTTCTTGTTTGAATTCCTGCCCTGACTTCCCTCAGTGATATGAAGTTCTTCCCCTGAACGGCCTTTGGTCAGTGTCTCACACAGCAGGAGGAATCAGATCAGACCGGAGGATCTACAGTGCCACGGGAGCACCAGCTCTGGTCAAGATGCACAGCCCCAGAGAGACAGCGTGGGCTCCAGAGGGCTCACAGCACCCTAGACTGATCAAGATGCACAGCTCCAGAGAGACAGCGTGGGCTCCAGAGGGCTCACAGCACCCAGTTCTGGTCAAGATGCACAGCCCCAGAGGGACAGCGTGCGCTCCAGAGGGTTCACAGCATCAGCTCTGGTCAAGATGCACAGCCCCAGAGAGACAGCTCCAGAGGGCTCACAGCACCCTGCACTGCGGTGGGAAAGTGGGCTCCTCCTGAGTCTGTGGCCAGCAGCTGGTCAGGAAGGGGCAGACACAGCTGCTCCTATGAGCACAGGGAGATAGGTAATGCCCAGAGCAATCATACGGTCACCAGATAAGCCTGAAAATCAAGGTGCAGAATGTTCTAGACTGAAGGAAGTCTTGGCTTGAAGACTCTTGCCCTCATATGGGAGCACCGTGATCACATGACTCAGGGACCCATTCTTTGCGACATGCCTCAACTTCTCTGCATGTTTGGTTTGGTCCCCTCAGAAAACGTAAAAGCGAGCAAAGAGATCCATGTAGAGAGGATCTGTCCAATAAGGCTGCAACATGGAAAAGCTAGAATAAAGATCTCACCAAAGAGTAAGAAGTGGAATGTAGGGAAGTAGACAGCCACATTCTCTGTATAATCCAGAGGTCAAAAGCAGACGGCTCACTCTTACTTCAAAGTTTCAAATGTGTAATGGGGTGGGGAGGAGCAGATGTGGGGAGAGCGGCCCTGGAGCAGGCAAGAACCGTTGACCACACAGGCTGTCAGATGAAGACACACTGGAATAGAAAATTTTGGACACATCTGGTTTATGTGAGAGACATATAAAAGGAAGCAAGCTGGGGATCCAACAAAAAGACCGACACAGACAGTGGTAGCTGGAAGCTGCCCCAGGGTGGAAAGAGAGGCTTGCACTGCAGCCCCTTCACCAACACATTTCAATGGCGCATGACCTTCATCATTCTGAAACGACCTTGGAGGCATCCAAGACATTCTGAGAGAGGACACAGCTCTTCCCCAAGTCTCCACCAGAAAAGGACTCAGAGTTGTGGTTGCTTCCCACAGAAAATGATTGTGGATGTGGCTGGAGGAACTGATGGGCAGACTGTTCATAGCAGGCCACCCTACGAAGTGGAGGATGCAGTGGGCAGAGTGAGGCCAATACCAGGAGAGCAATTACAGGTCAGCAAGAAGGTCCAGGCTCCCGATGAGCCAGCCCAGCCCAGCTCAGGCCAGCAGAGTCACCAGGTCTGTTCTGAGGACATTGTTCCCAAATACACTTAACGACAGTTCCACTTACTGCTCCAAGCATGATCCTGAAGATCAGCCAGCGGAAGCCCCACAGGACAACTCCAGATGTGGGGGTGTGCTTAGGGAGGCGGGACAGCGTCCAGAGAGGGCACAGAAAGATTCCCAGGAATCCTGTTTCCAGCAGCTGAGATTCCCATCCTGTATTGGGGCGGGGCAAGAGGAGAAAAAGGAGGAAGGTCAACAGGGTCACATGATTACAAAGCAATCACCCCCAGGTTCAGCCTGACCAAGAAGTCCTCAAAAGAGACTGAGACATAAGACTAGCAAATGTCACCACGTGTCTTCACAGGAAACAGGATGCAGATGTCTGAGCGGGGTGACCCAGAGCCTGGGACCAGGGAATTCTGCAACCCCAGGTTCCCTGTTTTTGTGGACAGGAGAGACCTGTGCTACCCAGTTCAGATGATGGCCACCATCCTGTGGGAGATGCAGCGTAAACATCAGATCTGAACTGCATGCTTGGGCGTGCACTGCCCACGGGCATTTGTGGGAAGCCTTTTGTTTTACAGGTTTCTGTGAAAAGTCACAGCTTTGAACGTCCTTCCCAAGGAATGTTTGCCAGCACAGGCGCAGGTACAACACGTGACACACTCTGGGAGGGCGGCTCACACTTAGGCCCAGGTGGGTGAATCAGGCAAAGCTGGCCCAGGTGGGTGAATCAGGCAAAGCTGGCAGCCAGGGACCAGCAAACCCAAGCACAGTGACTGATGAGCCCCAGAGAGGGCAGACTGTGTCTGTGTGGACATTGGCTATTCTTCCAGTGGGGACTCGGCACAGGACATGCCATGAGAACAGCCCATGGGTGAGCTCTACATTCCCAAAGATCAAAAGAGGGGAGTCCTGTGGCACAGAAGGCCCTACTGCTGGCATCACCCTCACCATCTAAGGAGTGGTGGTGACTCCATGGTGCCAGGGAGGCCCTCACCCTGCAAGGTCTCAGGATGCCAGGCAGGGCTGTGCTGTCCCCTGTGCTGACAATCAGCCATCCGTAGTGACAGCAGTAATTGAGCACATATGTACTCACAGAGAGGCAGGTAGGAGGGACTGCCGGAGGATCTTCTAGAGGGCACAGGCACAGTGAGCTCCCATGCCACTTTTCTGTACAAGTTATTTTAGAATTAAGATTATAAAATAGCTAAATATCATGAAGTTATAATACTGTATGAAGTAGGTATGCATGCGTCCACACTGACAGAACCAACAACTGACTTAACAGACACAGAGGATCAGGAGCAGATTTCCCAGAACAGCTCCTCATAGTACACAGGTCACGGTCCTCTGCAGGAAGAGGCTGCACAGCACCATCTTGCCATGGCATGGGGGTGGGGCCATCTATGGTGGCCATCCCAAGTGATCAAAGTCAACTCAGTGAGGTTTGCAGTGTGCATCAAAGTAGGTGAGGGAGATGCTACCCCTCCCAAACCCACATCAGCCTAGCATGGGGAAGACAAGAGCCAGGCCCCACAGAGGGGTCTCCACTAACTCTGAGCATCATGTCAAGGCTTCAAAGGCAAGGGGACAAAAAGTGCCAGCCTGGAGCAGCTGGAATGGGGTGACTAAATGCTACCTGGGTCCTGGGTCAGTAAAACCTGACAAGCAAAGAAAAACTTAGGGAAAACAGAGGAAGTATGAGTCATGTGGGCATCAGTTAATTAGATGTGGGGACGGTAGTGACTGTGGCACTAGCCACAAGGGATCTGGGGTCGAAATCTGGGAGCCAGCTATATTTTCACAATATTCCTATATATCTTAATAGCTCTAAAATAGAAAATCCATCCCTGACCATCAGGATCCTGTTGCTGTGCCCCGCCCCCATGCATTTCCCACACACCACCCTCAAAGGACTGTGCCCCCTGACGAGTCTGCTAGCTCCTCTCTGACTGTGGCACGGTCTTCATTGGTTCATTTCAACGGCTGCCTCCCTGGAAGCCATCCACTTGATGAGAAGGACGCAGTTAGCACAGTGACAAACCATGGGCTGGTTCCGACAGGCACTGCCTGTTCTGGGAGCTACAGTGGATGGACAAGTGGTCATGATCAGTGCCTCTGTGAGTGCTGAAGCTGGAGGGCCACATGTGTCAGGTGGAGCGAGGCCTCTGGTGCCAAGCTTCCCTGCTCTTGGCACTAGTCCAAGGCTGAGCATTTGTGAATTGTCACCAAAGGGCTGAGGGACAGCTACAAATCCAGAAAAAGAAGCAAGGCTCCCGTTTAACGACAACACTACCATTTCCAAACTCTGGGATGGGATGGCTTCTGGGTACCCTTGGCCTGGCTGCTTCTGCTGCTGCCCATACCCAGTGAAGGAGCTTGTGTCTCTCTGGGCATTGCATGATTTAATCCTGTCCCCTGCCGAACTGAAAAATGGGATGAGGAATACCCCTCCCCCAACTGTCTCCCCTTTACACATGGGTGTTTCCCCCTTGCACCACAATCCCTCTGGCTTTTCCGAGGGATAATTTACATTTCACATGGCTGTGCCTGATACTCCATGGAATTTTACGGCTGGTAGGGGTAGTGTCCGTGGACCAGGGACGTGTCTGGTATAATCACTGTGAGAGTCACTAGCAGCAACCATTTTGAGGAAGAACCTTAAAGACTACATGCTCCAGTCCCCTCCTCTACTGGGCAAGCAAAAGAACTCAGAAGCCCAGAGGTCATAGAACAAATCTAGGGCCACAGAGTAAGTCTACCTCATACCACATAGAGCAAGCTGAACACCAGTTTGCCCCACACCCACCAAGCTGCCCACCCCTTGCTGGGACCCATTTGCTAGCCCTGGGGCAGTGTAGAGCTGGCACCATGACAGATGCCACACACAGTCTCAGAGCTTTTAGGGGACACATTCCCCAGAGCTCAGAGCCTGCCTAATTGCCAGCTCGATCTGCAGACATAGGAATGGAATTTTAACACGCACTGCAGTGAGTGACACCGATCAAAGTGATTGATACACAATGGCAGAACCCAGAAATGCATCCGAGTGCCAAAAGAGGCAGGGTGACAGGGCTGGGGGTGGGGTGCATGACAGGGCAGGGCAGGGTGACAAAAGACAAGCTGTCTGTAATGAGAAGGAGGGTGCCTGTGAGCCCCCACCATGTTCTTCAGAGGGGATGGGATGTTCCTATCCTACTTGGATAGACATTGCTGAGCCAACTCTTCCAACCAGACCCTCTGCCCTGCCCCAGTTCATGGAATGGGTGTGGCTCACCAGCATCTTTCTGACAGAAACTGAACCTGCCCTGGTGGCAGTAGCCTGTGACAGACACCCGGGGAGGGAAGGACTGCTGCCCTCCCACCTGCTTGTCCTCTTTGCCTGGATCTCTGGTGTCTCAGCAGCTGCACCGTGTGCACAAGGCAGGCCATTGTTCGCTGCTTCAGATGAGTCCCCAGAAAAAATAAATACCCAGCACATTGCCAGGGGCCAAGTGACCCAGTGAGGGTGGGTGGGTACTTAGCCACTCTTGCTCAGTGTACCAAATTCTTAGGCAGTGGACAGAGGGAATGACACCTTCTACAGGACAAAGGATAAGGGCAGCTACAACTGTGAATACATACAGCCCGGCGCAATTGTATTCTGAACAGCCCCCTCCCACTGCCTGTGCCTGTGAGCCAAGGCCTCTCTACAGGGCAGCTAGGGAGGGTCTCTGGGGACAGTGCTGTTTCTTCCTAGTTCATGCTTCAGGTAATAGGGGCACAGTCTCACAAGCGTTATATCAGGCAGCTGTCAGGAGAGGCCTTCGAGGTATTCTGAGTAGCAGCCCTGTGTGGACTGCTTTCAGATGGTGACACACAGCTGGTTCTAGAACCTCCACTTCAGTGTCTGCCTCCTTCATTGACAGTCACACAGCTGAGCACAGAAGCAATTGTACCAGGGAGCTGTGCATATGGAAAGGCACCGCACAACCTCTCTGAACTTAGAGGCTTAGAGGCTCTCCGTTCAGAGCTGTTTCTTGGGGTACGGGCAAAAGGCTTGGGTGGCTCCAGCAAGCATCCTCACTGGGTACCACAGATGAGATCAGATGGACCAGGGCATGCCTGTGAAACTATTCCTAGGAAGGAGCGAACGTCTCATGTTTAAGAGGGACTGCTAGCAGAGTGTTCAGTGGGAGCGTGCAGGGAGCCTTGGGTAAGATCTCCAGCACCACACCAATAGACTGAGCATCATGGTGCAGACTTGTAATTCTAGCACTCTGGAGGTGGAGGCAAGAGGATTAGGAATTCAAGGTCATCTCTGCTACAGAGTGAGTTTAGGATAGTTTGGACAACTTAGTGAGATCCTATTTCAAGAATAAGAGCCAGGTAGAGCTGGGTGGTGGTGGCACACGCCTTTAATCCAAGCACTCATGAGGCAGAGGCAGGCGGATCTCTGAGCTCGAGATCATCCTGGTCTACAGAGCAAGTTCCAGGACAGCCAGGGCTACAAAAAGAAAAAGAAACCTTGTCTTGAAAAACCAAAAACCAAAAAAAAGAGGAGGTTAGAAAAGAGGGAGAACAAATTTAAGAATTGGGAGAGGGAGGGAGTGAGAGAGATAGAAAGAAGGGTAAGTGAAAGAGAGGGAAAAAAACTACAGCTATTTCAACACAAATTACCCAGTAACATATGGAAACGGCCTGGTTGTTGAATGGTGGAAAAAGAAGGATGTGGTGAGAGGCCAGGCCACCTGACCACATCTCTGTGCTATGTCTGAGGAGACACTCAGGGGGTCCAGTCTCACTTTCCCTACATGCTTGCTGTTCACAGTGATCACCGTGGCTTCCCGAAGCCAGCTGTGCAGCCTTCCTAGCTCCTCCAGCCTGAGCTAGGAGGAGCACACTGCTGTGGACCCACAGGGAGGCTCCCCGGAACTAAGTCTCTAAGTGTAAACACTAATGGTATGAGGAAAAGGAAGCAGACACCATGTAGTTCTCAACCTGAGGTCATCAGAACCAGGGGCTCCATCTGGGCCTCTTCCTTATGCTATCCAGGAGGCTTAGGCATCTACAGAGACTGGACACAGCCAGGAGAAGAGATGTAAGGCAGAGACAATAAGGCAGAAGATTCTAGACACCAGAGACTGCAAGTGGAGAAGCAGAGGCAGAAGGACCTATCTGGGCCCTACTCTTTGGCTAAGTTCTACATTACTTGTTCTCAGACAGAACCAAACGACGGTGCTGGCTCCTCTGTTCACTGGCACTGAAGAAAGAAGAACACCAGATACCCACCCAGAGGCCTTGTCTGTGCCTCAGCTGGACAAATACTGGAAAGAAGGGACACAAGGAGCCAGCACGAAAAGGTCAGGCAGCTTTACACTGGACAGTGGCCCTGAAGGGGAGGCTGTCTGGCTGAGTGGCTCAGGGATGCGGAACCTAAGCTATAGAGTTTGATGCTAAAAGCAGCCAGGAAGAAAGACAGCTTGAGGTGAGGGACAAGGGGAGGTGGGATCTCAGGACCACCAGCTTGATGAACACGTCTGGTAGGTGAGAGGCAGGCATGCATCGTTTGGCTGGATGCAAGGCTGGAGCCAATCAAGGGCAGAGCACAGCCAAGCCAAGCTGTGGGCCCAACAGTCTGGGAGGGGATCAGAGGATTGGTGAGATGGAGTGGGAGATTTAGGGAGCAGAGAGCAGGTAGAAAACTTTTGGAAGGCCCTATTGGTGGGATGCTAGCTTATCAGGTGGAAAGGCTCACCCCAAAGGCTATCTCTTGCTCCAGGTGAGCAGCACAGGAGTCATGTTATGGTGTGGTACCATAGTGGGTTAGGGAGAGCATGAACACAGATGCACTCAGCCATGTGAGAAATAAAGGCCCAGGAGTGACCCGGTCCCAGGCCAGGGGCTAGACAAGGGCAGCGGGTATCAAACAATGTGAGACATGATGAAATATCACCTGGAGCTAGTTACATGTGTCAAAGGTCACTCCCTAAATAAGGAGCAAGACCTGAAGCATCTCAGAGGGACGCTTCCCTGAGATGGCCACTCTAGGAAGAAGATGGCAACCAGGCTTCACGAGCTAGTCAGAACGACTTCAGATAGTCAGAAGGAGTAATTAAATATAGCGCAGATGATCCTTCAAAAGTGACAGCACCATCCACGTGAGGAATAGGAAATCCATTAGCTCCTTCGTTAAAAACAGGGAGAAGGGGGCAAAGCACTCCCTCCTGACTGGCTGTCACTCCAGCAATGAGCCGCCCGCCCTCTGCCACCCCAGGGGCTTCTAATGATGGCCCTGGAGGGAGCCCGCAGCTTTTAAAAGTTTCCTTAATTTTCATAGGTTATATTTTAGGAGAAGTTATGAGCTAGCATAGCAAAATCTTGCTTTGCTCTACTGCTAACATGAAAGGAAGGGGTGCGGGTAACAAACTCTATGGGCCACAAACGGTGCCCACCCGTGCATAACACAGCCTGGGGCCTGCACTAGCCCAAGCAGTGACATCATGGGGGAGGCTACCTCTAATACCCAAGAGCTGCAAGCCCTACTCTCTATGTCTCTGACCTCAGGTCTGTGTCCTCCACAGTCTGTGACTGTGATGGGGAATCTGTTGGGTCCTAGGACTGCAACATCCTGGCTCCCTACGCCACCAGGCAGACACAGAGCACAGAGAGAAAGCAGTGTTCTATTAGCCAGACTACCAGAGATGGAGGGACTTGTGCCGTCACATTTCCCAAGTTCCCCTAAGTTTGGATCTGTGGTTTTATTATGGATACTGCTCTGCAAAGTCGCTTCTGTGAATCTGGGTTTGTCTTTTGTGTCTGTGATGGAGATTCAACCCAAAGTTTGGATTTTCTTTGGTCTTTGTTTTTAGGCAGGGTCTTTCTTGTTCTGTAGCCCAGGCTGACCTGGAACTTACTATGTATTTCAGACTGACCTCAAACTCATAGTGAACCCACTGCCTAAGCTGAGTGCTGGGACTGCAGACGTGTGCCAGCAGACCCAGGGCAACCCAAGTGTGGAGTGCCGGAACAGCCACAATTTGAAAGGAGATCTGAGGCCACTGGAGCAATCCTGCAGCCAGCAGGCTTGGAGTACACACACAGTGGCTTCTGTCTCAGTCAGCCAGAATCCCCATCAGCAGTTGCCCTGCACACATGTGTGGGTCGTCACCACCTTACAGAGACCCTCAAGTAATGGCTGACATGCAGCCTTGAGGCAACCTTTAGAGCAGGTGCCGCGTCGAGATGCCGCTTCTCAATACATCCCCCACCCTTCTTAGTACACTCAAAGCTGCCCTTGTGGGTGCTGAAAGGAATTAACTACAGAGTTGCTCCCATAGGAGAGGAAGACTATCTACTCACTCCCCACTACCCCCTCCTTCTCCCACTCTGGAGCCAGCGGGGCATCCACAGCTCTACACAGGAATCCACACGCCAGCACAAACACAGGACTGTCAGTCCTGCTAGCCATGCTGTTTCCTGTGTTGAGCATCCCATAAGCAACAAGGTACAGTGTAACCCACTAAAGGAGGAGAAAGTCATGAGTGGAGTGTGGAGACCAAGCCTCGGAGAACAGGACTAAAAGGCCTGGACCCGAAGAGGGAGAGCATTTTCAAGTAAGCAGATATTTCTCAAAGTACTAGCTGCAGGCTACAGGTTATAAGAAGTACTCATGAAAGCCAGGTGTGGTGCCTCATGCCCGTAATGCCAGCACTTAGGCAGCTGAGGCAGAGGACTGCCCTAAGTTCAAAATCAAAGGGCCACAGGGTGGGACCCTTTCTTAAAAAGCAAATTATAAAAAAGAAATGGACTTACTGGCAAAGGCATGCCCCAGCTGCAAGTTTGAAAGATTGCTAATACACATTTTAAGGATGTCCTTGGGCACTCAGAGAAACAGGAAGTGACCTCCATAACCCACATGACCTTGTGGTGACCCTTTCGGGAAACCAGGTCCCAGGTGCTTGTTAAGGCTCGGTTGCTAGGACAACCAGACTTCCTAGCCACCGGGTGTCCCCCACTGCTTAGATCTCTGCAGGTGTCGCCAACTAGCCTGGAAACGGGATCCACAGTAGTGACCTCCACAGCTTTATTGCCTCTGGATAAATACGAATATGCTTCCCCTCAACGGAAATTAGACTTAGCCAGATTTTTTTCGGATTAATATATTCCAAATATTTACCGTATAGATAGCATGCTAAAGGGCACACATTTTCTTGGGCTTTCTCTTGTTTCCTGTGTGTGGAAATGAACTACAGACTGCTCAACCTCAAAGCCACAGACCAGGATCCCGAGGAAGTGTCAAACACCATAGCCCCGTGGCTCTGTCTGCAATGCTCGGGGTTGGCGAGGCATGGCAAAGGAGCCCCTGGCCATAGGGGCCTCTGAGGTCTAAAAATATGGTTCATGTGACTGAGAGAGAAATGTAAAAGTTTTTAAACTTTAGCTCAGCTGAATTTAGGTTTAAGTGGCTATGTAGGGTGTCAGTCCCCATGGTCCACAGGTCTGGACCCCAACTCCCAGCCCCTCTCAGAGGCAGTGCCTACTTAGGTATGTGTGGTGTGGGTCTCAATGCAGAACCAAGGCTGGACAAACCTGCATACCTACTCCCTACTCTGGATGTCCTGGATGCATAAGAAGCTCACCAAGCCAGGTGATGGTTGTGTATGCCCCTAAACCCAGCACTAGAGAGGCAGAGGCAGGTGGCTCTTCTGTGAGTTCAAGGCCAGCCTGGTCTACAGAGTGAGTTCTAGGACAGGCTCCAAAGCCTCCTACCAAGTGCCCTAACCCTACACCTTTCAGGGGCTTCCAAGACTGCTCTGGCTCAGGGACATTAATGCCTTCCACATGGCATCATCCAATGCTGAAGAAGTGTGATGTCCCCTCAGACTTTTTAGGAAGGAGGTCAGCTTGCCTGGAAAGTGGGCCAGAAAACACATACCACTGCCATATTCCCATGTCAGAGGCCAGGGCAGTCCTGTGGGCTCTTCTGGGAACCCAGGGTGGACACTGCTCCTCCCCTACACGGACGTCTGCATGCAGGACCCTCACCCTGTTAAAGCAGAGTGGCTCCAGCCCTCCTGCAGGCCTACAGTGACACTGGCATGGCTGCTGGGGCAGGAGGTCTGAAGAGGAAAGCCAGTCTGCACATGGAACACGTGACCAGTCTAGTGCATTCCCAGGAGCCGCACTGGACTGGAGTGGGGATGAACTGCAGCCATACATTAGGGCTCCATGGCGCTGCCTCACTCAGAGTTTGGCAGCCTAAGGTATCTCATTCTTAATGCCACCAGGACAAATATCCAGAAATGCTTTCTTTTGGAGGACTAGTCAAGGATCCCTTTTTTGGGGGGAAGAGGGGGATTGGTTTGAGACAGGGTTTCTCTGTGTAGCTCTGACTGTCCTGGAAATCACTCTGTAGACCAGGCTGGCCACTAGCTCAGAGATCCACCTGCCTCTGCTCTCAGAGCACTGGGATTAAAAGCGTGTGCCATCATTCCCAACTAAGGTTCACAATTATGCAAAAACAGGCGACATAATTCTCACAGAAATATGGCCCAGACAGGAAATGACCAGCGTCCATGACCAGCACTCCTCCTGATACCTGCCCAAGGGTCTCCTTTCTTCTCTAGAGCCCAATCCTACCTCACACCTCTGCTCCAACACCAACCCCTCCAGCCACCTTCTCAGCCTTCATGGGAGGGTGGGAGGAACTTCAGAGGTCAGGCAGAGAAGCAAGAGCGGAGTCCATCCTGGGCTCCAAGAGCCCACAGGGCCGCCCTAGTCTCTCACATGGGTAAGCGGTGGCAGTGTGTGTGTTCTTTGCCCACCTTCCAGGCAAGCTGACCCCTCCTTGTCCCAACTGAGCACTGTGATTGGATTAGGAGATTAGTAAAGCACACCCCTGGCATTAACAGAAAGGAGTAGCAGGAGGGCAGCAACTGAGGAGGTCCCCCTGAATGCGGGGCACACCATCCAATAGAGGTTAGGGCCCTGACAGCAAAGGCAAGGGGAAGCCAGCCAGTGAAGACTCACTCCCCCTCTGTCACTCCTCCTGTCTGCCCTAAGATGAGCCACCTTGCTGTATCACAGGTTCCCTGCCACTGTGTAAGCATTACCATACACACACAAGCACAGGAACATCAGAGCCCTCATCATTGGTGACCATGGACTGAGCCCTCTGATGTGGGGAGACTTTCAGACGGGACAAAGTGGAGGAACGTCACCAGCAGAACAGACACCTACCTAAGTCAGACAGAGAACTGTCCTTCCCTGTCACGGGGGACCTGAAAGGCACCCACGTGCCTTCACTCTTTAGATGTCGCACCTCTTGCCTTGTGCGCATGTCCACTGATGGCACTGGAAGCTCACACTAAGACTCCATTTCTCCAGGGTTATCAGGTAAGCCCCATGCTTAACTGAGACCCCCACATCCCAGATGACTTCCTGCTTACGCTTCCATCCATCTCATCACCCTCACACCCTGTCTATGGGCTCCACATCAGTCAGGGAAACCTCTGAGCAAGCTGACGGGAGGGGGGGTCTGAGCATCCCCCTGACATCCTCTGCACCCACTTCCTGAAGACCCTCTCTCCCATCCCAAATACTGCCAACAGAAACACAAAACATGGCCCAGAACCTCCCAGTTACATGGCTGTCAGATGGGCAAGTCCTGGAGCAGGTGGCCCTTCATGCTGCCCTAAGGCAGTAGACTTCCCTGCCAGTAAGAACCCTAGCTACTGAGCTGCGATGCACAGATTTCAGTCTTACAGAACACCAAATAGACCGGACCCCCCAAAAGTCCCCTCACCACATAATAATCAAAACACTAAACATACAGAATAAAGAAAGAATATTAAGAACTACAAAGGAAAAAGGCCAAGTAACATATAAAGGCAGACCTATCAGAATTACATCTGACTTCTCAATGGAAACTCTGAAAGGCAGAAGGTCCTGGATAGATGTTCTGAAGACACTAAGAGACCATGGATGCCGGCCCAGACTACTATACCCAGCAAAGCTTTCAATAACCATAAACAGAGAAAACAAGATATTCCATAACAAAACCAGATTTAAGCAATACCTATCCACAAATACAGCCCTATATAAAGTACCAGAAGGAAAACTCCAACCCAAGGGAGCTACACCCATGAAAACACAGACAATAGATGATATCACAGCAGCAAATCCCCCAAAAGGAAGACACTCACAAATTACCACCACCACCAAAACCAAAAATAACAAGTACTAACAATCACTGGTCATTAATATCTCTTAATATCAATGATCTCAATTCACCTATAAAAAAACATAGGCTAAGAGAATGGATACAAAAACAGGATCCATCCTTTGGCTGCGTACAAAAAACACACCTCAACTTCAAAGACAGACATTACCTCAGAGTAAAGGGTTGGGAAAAGATTCTCCAATCAAATGGACCTAAGAAATAAGCAGGTGTAGCTATCCTAATATCTAGCAAAATAGACTTCAAACTAAAATTAATCAAAAGAGATGAAGAAGGACATTTCATATTCATCACAGGAAAAATCCATCAAGATGAAGTCTCAATTCTGAAAGTCTCTGCCTCAAATACAAGGGCACCCACATTTATAAAAGAAACATTACTAAAGTTCAAATCACACATCAAGCCCCACACACTAATAGTGGGAGACTTCAACACCCCAC
>LOJH01026624.1:2473-18332 GCA_001685095.1 Ellobius talpinus
GTCTGCCTCTGCAAGGCTGCACTGAGGGGGTCTGCTTCTGCATGGCTGCACTGAAGGGGTCTGCCTCTGCATGGCTGCACTGAGGGGGTTTACCTCTGCATGGCTGCACTGAGGGGGTTTACCTCTGCATGGCTGCACTGAGGGGGTCTGCCTCTGCATGACTGCACTGAGGGGGTCTGCCTCTGCATGGCTGCATTGAGGGGGTCTGCCTCTGCATGGCTGCACTGAGAGGGTCTGCCTGACACTAAGGTGTACCACAGATGAACTAAATGTTCTCTGACAACAGGTGTCCCCTAGCTCAGCCTCAATTTCTCCATCTTTAAAGTGAGCATAAAATACGGTTATTTAACAACAGTTGTGTGACTATGCAAATAACAGCCCTTGCGCCCAAAAATTGATAGCTTTGTATACAGTTTTCTCGTCTTTGAGGCCTTCCTTGCATCAAACGTAAACTAACAAATGTCTGTAGAGGGTATGCTGTGAGCAAGGCTCCGTGTTAGTCACTTAAAATCTTTGCTGAAACAATTCTTATATTGAGGCAAAACATTAAAATAAAGGCCACTTGTGATATCCAGTACTTAATTTAATTATGTTATTTCTCTAGAGAAGAAGGTGTAGAGAGTTCTGAAGAACCCAGTCTGAGGAGTGTTACTCGCCTCTGTCTGGGCAGTAGCTTCCCCATCCTGGATGTTTGCTCAGAGATGTCATTGTAATGGGAGAAGGCAATGGCCATATATGCAGCACATCCTTAGCCCAGCAGGTCACTGATATAAAGTGGTCAGGAGACATTTGATCAAGTTGTTGAAACAATGGAAACAAGGAAGAAAAGGGAAAGGTCACCTTCAGGAAGTTCATGTGTGGTGTTTTTTTCTTCTTTGTTTCCTTTTTATCCTAAAGTGTTCTCTGTCCTTTATGAAGTCTTCCGCTGTCTAGAGGTGGACGAGAAAGCAACCTTCATTATGCCTATATATGGCTATGACATCACAGCAAAACTAAACAATCAGGAAAAAAATCCAAAACGAGAATGAACAAACAACAAAATGTTCATTTTTGACAAAAATCTATGCAGGCCTTCCAATCCCTCTTTCAACATCTTCATTCATGGGGCATCCCTCGAAACATCAGTTTACAGAAACTACCAGTGTCACATATATAGAGATGCCCTACATCCTTCAAGAAAAGGAATGGATAATAAGAGGAGATGTAAGGTACTTCAAATGTCTTGGCCATCGCATCACATTCAACAAGCCCTCCTGCAGCCCACTTTCAGAGGCTCTTCTGTGTGGCAGACCTTATCAGAGACTTGGATTCAGGGCCAAGGACCATCATGTAAACGAACAGACCAGTACACATAAGAAATCCGCCAGCAGAGCTTTCCTGAGTTGAGTTCTGGGGGAGTGACTAATTTAGTGCAGGGAAGTAGATTAAACACCCAGTGCTCTCACCTGCCACGTGTGTATTGTTAACTTGTTCGCCGGTGGCACTAGCGGAACCCCAAAGAAAGTATCCTGTTCCCTCTACAGCGTGCCAAATTAATTTTCTTCCCAAATTTCACCCTTTCCTTAATTACTAGCAAACTCTAATATAAACACATTATTACTTATATAAATTAAAAGTGAGATTATACAGTTTTTAAATTCACACTTTGATCTTACAATATCCTTGTATCTTGGGTGGCCATTTTGAAAGCATTAATTACTTCACAAGGAAGTCATTTTGAGATTTTAGAAGTAAAACGCTCTTGGCTAGGGTCTGAGAGCCACTGTCATTTTGAAACGAATTGCTGATTGTGACAAAAAAATATTGATTCCTGTGTTTTTCAACTTGGGTTCCGAGGAGGATTTTTCTCCAATTTTAAGCATCAGAATCCTACACTCGCATGCTCACACTTAGCTATTTCCTGAGCATTATGAGATACACTGTTTGACAGTGTTTTACTGTGTATTTAACATAATAAGACAAAATTTCACACTTCACTGCCACACTGAGTACCTATGTAAAAACCTTTTATTTTTCCTATCACATATGTGTTATTTACCCACATGGTGTCATTTTCACTTCCTGATTCCTGTTTGAACATGATGGATTTTAACAAAACTTCCTTCTATTCCCAGAGTTAGTAATGACCAACCAGAGCCTCCTGGTTAAGCAGTTAGAACCATCACCCTCTTTATATGACATCCTACTTCCGGAATCCAAGCCCTTTTCAACTGGATTATTTTTTTCTAATTTAGAGACAATATCTACTGAAAACATTCAAATAGAGGAGAGGGTAAAAGACCTCAGAAAATGTGCATTTTTGGGGCATACTTACCATTAACATAGCACAAAAATGCCTGATTAGTATTTGATTTAGACAAAACTATGGTGAGGGTATTTTTTGTTTGGTTTGTTTTTTTTTTCTTTTTTCTGTCTCACAAAAACCAAGTGTTCTCCAGCAATGAGGCAGCGGAAAAAATCAATACTTGCCATGTACCATGTAACCAATAGAATAAGGGGAATGATTTATGTATGGATGGATGCAGCCTGAATCAGCTGGGGCCTCGTACGGAGAGCAAGAAAAAGAGAGGAGAAGAAACGGAAAGAGAGAGAAAGGGAGAGGAAGGTTAGGCAAGCTCAGCTGTAGAGATTATTTTTAAATTGTGGCCAGATTTTTTTCTTCTTTTCTTTTTCTCCTCCTGAAGCAATAATGCCCATCTCTGGCTCTGCAGGGTATAGGAAAGCCTGCAATTTGTGGACTAGATGATGGCTCAGCTTTCCCCTCCTCTCCTCAGAGTCCTGATGCCATGTTCATATTAAAGTGCACTGAGAAAGAGAAAATGATGCATGGCCTGCAGCCCTTCAGCCTTCCAGTCATCTCTACCCCACACAAGGCTACTGATGGGTTGACAAGCACTAGTTGACAGAGAGTCAGGTCATCAACAGGATTTTACAAACACACACACACACACACACACACACACACACACCACCGGTTCCTGAGGAGACGAACGACAAGGGCTTGCACAAGGAAACTACTCTATACCTGATGAGGTCCTGCTGGAAATATAGTTTGGTTAACTGGAAATCCAGGGAGCTGCGCATTTAAAGGTATTTAATCCTCAAGGTAACTTCTAGAGGGGCTCATACCCTGCCTGAAAGCTGAGCTATAAAGTGTAGTTACGAGCTCGCAGTGGGAGGGCCCTACTTTGCAGCTGGGAATGTGTCCTATTGTATACTGAATTGTAGTTGTGACTTTACACCAGCTTAATTTTTTTCCTTTAAGATACTACTGCAAATGTATCTTTAAATGAAAAATAATTTTTCAATACTCCTATTTTCTGCCTCAAACTCAAAATGAACCTTGTAAAATTTTGTGAGAGGCAGATTTGATCATTTCTTTGGAATAGATTTATTATAATTACATAAATGTAAATTTGTTTCTGTGAATTATCCTCTTTCTCTATGGTGTTTGTGAAAATGTCAGAAACTTGACAGTACTCTATTTTCATCACTCTATTGAAAAGCTGACTTGTGTCCTTTTCTCAGGGAAACTGACACTACATAAACATTACCATGTTTTTATGTTCTTTGACTCAGAACAGTGTTAATGTCAAAGTTGGGTAGTCCCATAGAATATCCTGCATTCTCTATGTGATCCACTGCTCCACACATAATATACAGGAAGCTGTTTTAAACATCAGATGGGTCAAGAATAGCATCATCTTCTTAAGGTTTGCTTAATTTAGAGTCAGTACTGCTACTACTTAATCACTGTAAAGATAACTCCCATCTTCAGTTGACAAATATATTAATATAAACTCTCTTGATAAAATGACACGAATATAAAAATTAGCATACTTATGTGATACAAATTATTTAGCTTGACCTCTAATATCAAAATATCATGCTACTTTAAAGTTATATTCACAGTATATTTCATGACAGTTTTAGCCATATTCTACATGTGCTTTTGTTAACTAGCTTATTTAATTCATATAATAATCCATATCCATGTCATGTTTACGCTCAGAGCTGGACATTATTTGTTAGTTGAGTTTGCATTCATAGGAATAAAAGATTGGAAATAAAGTGAAGACACTTAGAGAGATATAAGAACTGTTTTCAATGGCAAGACAGTCCCTAGTCCTTTAAGTGACTTTTAATATTTAATGCCATTTTGTGGATGCCATTAGAAAATAGTTAAGATTAATGTTTATTATTATTTATTATTATGTGATCTATTCTACTTATAAAATTATTTGGGGACTATTTCTATGCAAACTAAGCAAGCACAGCTAGTTTCTCTCCTCAACATAAACTTAGGAACAACAGAGAACGCAGTCCAGAAGTAGAGCATAAATAATAAATTATCTTTCAGTAGTTCCGATCACATCTGCTTCCCCAAACCAGCAGAATGAGCCCACCCTCTTCTCCTGATGCAAGAAAAGACTGAAACATTTTACATTGAACTTGCTCATCACTCCCCTCCCCCACACTTCTGTTGCCCCAACCATGTACAACCACAGGACCTGTCACTGTCTTTACTTTTGATTCTGTTGCCTCAGCCAAGCCACCTCGGTGACAGCTGAAAATGAGAAAACCTGGAGAGGGTCCAAGTGGAGTGGAGACTGTGAAACTCAAGGCAGTTGGAGCCTCGGCCAGAAGGAGTATTCTTAACACCCTACAAGCAGGTATGTAGTTACCAGAAAACTAACTGCAAATTCAAGAGCACACTCACCAACAAGGTGATGCCAAAATATAAAGAAGGTAAGCATGTCCAGAACCTGGCTGCAGGTATAGCAGAGATGTGTTACTGCCACTTAAGGAAGGCTGTTAGCTGTAGCAGAGAAAGACGGAGAGCCTGCCAGTGATTACAGGGTGTTTAATGAGTTCAGCCAGTCAGGTCTAGAATATTATTTGAAATGGGCCTTGCACACACAGGAACCTGAGGTGTTAGCAGACATAATCCTGGCCTCACAATAGAGAGAACACACAAAATGAGGGACTGACTATAGGCAGGACACAGATCTATCAGCGGCTCGAGAACTGGATTTCATCACTGGTAACAGTGTCTCAATGAGTCTTTTTGTTTAAAAAGTTTATTTGTATTATACGCAGCTTTTTTTCTGGATTTTAATGAAAGGCAATACTCCTTTTGCCCCAACATAACATCAATTTCTTATAAACATTTGAAGTTAAGACTCATAAATGAAACTCACGTCAGCATCTTATACTGTGACATAAGACCAAATCTCCTGGTAAACAAGGGTCTTCAATAAACAACTACTGTGGTTTACTTGCCTTTATCGGTGGTTAAAATTTCACTGATGAAATATCCATTAAAGAGAAAAATCAATATCTGAGCTTAGTCTCCTGCTTTTTTTGATACCACAAATTATTTTGAAACCAATTAGCATAAATAACTATTTAAAAAGTAGAAGAAATGAGAGCTTTGCTTTGTTATTCCAGCATCCAATAAAACAAAGATAAGCTCGTATTTGGTCCTTTTCCCTTAATTCTCAATTAATCCACCTGGTAAGAATTAATGAAGGCAATGATTTTAAAAGTCATATGTTCAAGTTTAATTTCTTTGTTGCATCAGAAATAAGACTGAAGGCATTCTAAGTTAAAAACAAAAATAGTATCAGTTCTGATGAAGAACCCAGTGCTCCAAACTGAGAGATAACTAGCCAGAGTCCCAGAAAAGAACTGTTACTTGCTCACTCCATTTCTCTTTTCTTTTTTTTCTCCAGTTAGCTGGGAACAGGCAGAATTATGCCAGTTCAATCTGAGCATAACTGGGTGGCAAATTTCTATTTTCAGATCTAAACTGGTTCACCAAAACCATATTGAGCTTGGACTACATTTGGCAGAAAAGCTAACAAAGGCATGTGGCAACCCATATCTGCTCACTGTTATACTGTTACACAGGCGCCTGGATACTCCAGAGCTTGCCCAGATGCTCAAAGCAACACCACAGCTGGTGTACCTAGTGGGATGAGCTTCTTTGGCCCTTGTCCTGGCTTTTTGCATTTGCATCTTTATAGATGATGGGAAGCTATAGATCCTTCCGTCTCTCACAAAGCTGTCCAGTTCTGGCCACAACCTCAAATGGTTTTACTGTATGGGCTGTCTCATTTATTCAAGCAGATTTTTTTTCTTTAAGATCTAAATGAGAACACATCCTACCTTTGCAGCCCCAGGGAATAATCCAAAAGATGGGAGGCTCCTAATAAAACAATTAATTGTGATAAATTTCTGGGTTATACTCCTTCATCCAGGGCTATTTCCATGGCAACACCCTCTGCTCCTATTGTTGGATTGTTCCTCATTCACACAGCAGGTTAAGCCCAGGGCAGCCAGGGCAGGCTGATGGTCAGCTTTTATTTTCTCTGGCCCTTCAACAAAGGTTAGTTGAGGTCACCAGAAGCCAAAGGGTAATTACTTTTCCTCCTCCGGGTTAAAGGTACACAGATTGCTATTGGGACAACCGTACAGATGACCTTCAGTTTTTAATGTTCAATCCTCTTTTCTTTCATCAGATGCATAAGTATGACACAGCAAGCATGATGCTTCCTCCATGCCTAAAATTCAGAGTAGAAAGTCAAATGTCTCTTGTGAACCTAACAGACATTAGCATAAAATGCCCTTGCAATCAATTTGGAAAATCCAATGCATGAATATTTCCTATTTCTTGAATAAGGAATAGGAAAAAATCATGGCAGAAAGTTGCAGCAGGGTGCTTTGCTCCTCTGTTAGTCTGGTGTAAATCTCCTAGGGCTTCCTAATTCTCTGGGGCCTGTGAAGACTGAGAAAAGTAAGCTTTCCTCCTCCATCAGGACCACTCTTCTTCCCCCTGAAATGTTTATCTTACCCCATAGCAGATTAAGAATAAGTCAGATTTAATGAATGAGTTTTCTCTAGTCCCTTTCAATTCTTCAGGAAAACCAGTCTCAAAAATAATTGAGTGTCTTCTCAAACTCGATTCTCAAAACACATTTCTCCTCTCATTTGAAGAGTCACTTTCAGATGAGAGTTCTATATTTTTAATTTGAAATTTCAGATAAATGATTTCCATAGATTCCAAAAATGGAGATAGCCACCAGATGCAACACGTGTATCATTTTTCAATCACCTACAAGATCATGTCCAGGTCCCTGGCCATGATGAGTTTGCTGCTGACTTATCTCAAAAGACATATACAGAGGGAAGCCAGTGTCCCTTCTAGAAGAAAGGCTCAGGTCACCTGGAAAGGACTCTTTTCCCAAAGTCTTAGTGAAAAGGAACCATCTAAGAAGTGCCCAGAGACATGAAAGCAGGCCCTCCCTTCAACTAGAGGAGAAACATTGCTTGGCCCTTTTCCTCAGGTTCATCTGAGTGTGGCCTGATTTTTCTCTAGCAATCAGGCTTGACCTAGTTCTCACCATATCTTCATACAAAGTCATCTCTCTGCTCAGAAATCTGCTATACAACCTCTGGATGTGCCTCCCAAGGCTGCCGGACTAGACTGCTCCAACAGCCTCTGCCTATCTTCCACGTGTGTCCCAGACTCCCTGTCTTGGCTACTCTGCCCCTGCCAAACAGATTTCAAGAGCTCTCTGTGCAGCATTCCCCTCTCTCAGCTGACACTGATCCCAGTAAATATCAACTCTTCCTTACAGTTCCTCCTTCACTTAGACTTACAATTTAGTTCATTCAGGAATTTCTCCATGTCTTACTCTGTGCTATGCTAGTTCTGAACCAATGTGATGAATGCCTTATATTGGTACATGTATTATCATGTATATGTGCATATATTATCATGCACCTAATTGCATACCAGTGCAATTGATTTATTTAAAATCTGTAAAATAGAAACTTTTAAGAGACGGTACTTTCAACTACTCTCATTTGCAAATTCGTTGACCTCTTACAAGAATGTTTTATATTAGAACTTTTTGCATAGTTGTCTTTTGCAGGAATCTTAGAAATCTCTCTTTTCTCATTTTATTTTTCTCTTGTCCCTCCAACATTCCTATAAAGTCTTTGTAGCTATCACTCTTGAAAGAAAAATATTTTGACATTATCATACCCTAAGCTGCCAAACTTCTCTTCTTCCTGCTGTCAGTGACCAACAATGACTACTGCTGTCAGTGGCTCATAGAAAAGGAGATAACAAAAAAGCTGATTATGGCCATAGCCAAAGATACCTTTTCAGAAGCTAATCTTAAGTCTTCAAGACCATTAGAGTACAGTAAAGGATGTTGATGTGGGGTGGGTGGTATTTAAAAAGGGAGATAAGATCTAAGGAGGCAAATGTCACCCATCCAGTACATGATCTGGTTAAAAATTACCCACTGAGGGAGGAAAAAGAAAGACCTAGCACCACACATGGCTCGTTGGCAGCAGTGGCTGATTTGGAAAAGAAACGACTCTTTACTCAATTATAGGCTAAAGCCACAAGGAGCAGTGTGTTCTCTGCTCAGGTACCCCTGAGCAGGGAGGGTTATTTGACGAAGGCACAGCTGTCCACTCTGTTGCTGATGTAGGTAGTTATTTGGGGCATCAGAAGGGAGACGGGTTCAAGAAAAGTAAACTTTAAAAGAAGAATCTTCTCTGCATACTTTCTAGCCTCTCTGAAGCCCTCCACTCCATGACCCCCACCCTGCTCTGCAGAGTTGCACCTCATAATCAGGTTTTAAAGCCAACAGGCCAAGTCTGCCCTCCATCAGTTAATGAAGATGCCTGGCTGATATATTTACCCAAAAGCTACACATCTTCAACAACAGTATCTCAGGCATTTTGTGAGGGAGGTACTTAGAGCATCGCCTCCTTGGACTCTGTGTGATTGCCATTTCAACACACTCCAAACCAGCAACAAATTATTTAAAAAACCATAGTATATTTTAAGTTAAAACTTTAGACCATGCAAAAGGTCACATTTTCATATTTTACTCATTTCAAAGCAGAATGAGCATTTTTGCTTTAGGCAAGAAATGCAGACACTTGCCCCTAGCTGACTCTTGCCAGTTCTGAGAGTTCTGTTTTCTCTTACATGCTATATTTTCACCTATAGTTGAGCTTTCTCTTTTCCATTTTATAGAAAACGTGTTTCCAAAAGGTCTGATACAGAGGGATTTTTCACAGTTGGTTTTTTTTTTTCTGAGCCAGAAATAGCTGCAACCTGTCATTTCTTTTATGGAAATCTTGTGTTATTAGAAGACAATACATTTAGTACAATGGTGAAGTATACTTTCTGCCCAGGGACAGACAGACAGAAGGACTAGACTCAGGTGTCAACTTTACCTTTTAATAGTTATGACTCCATCAGGTTCCCTTTCTGCCAAGTGGGAATAATAAGAAAACAATAATGCATAGACACACACATATACACAGGGTTACACACACACTCACACATATACGCAGAGACAGACACACATACACACAGAGTTCACACACACACACACACACACACAACACACACAGACGCATGCCCTCACTGGGCTGTTAAACAATCTAGCAGATACAGCACACATGAAGAGTACATCACAGTGCCTGGACCACAGTGAGATAAACAGTGGCTGTTAATTGTACAGAACCCACATTGTGGACAGTCAGCACAGGCTGCAACTCAAGCCTGACAGCTTCCTTTTGAACAGCTTTTGGGAAAATTAATCTCTTCCCGAGTCTCAATTTCTTCATTTCTAAATGGAAATTCACAAGACAGTGCAGGGTAGCTGTGAAGTTTAGAAAAGATATATAATTTCCTACCATCATGCCTGAAGACATTGCTGTTTAGTTTTGTCCTTTCTGGCTGTGATTTAGATACACTATGTTTGTTCCAACCTAGAATTCTGCAAGGGACATTTGGGAGATGTTGTTAGAGAAATACCAAGTATTATCTCCTCTCTGGCTGATGACCATGTCAAAGGAGGACAAGCATCAGTTTGAAATTTGTTTGAGGAAAGCAACATGGATTGGCTAAGCAACATGCCTTAGCTCATGAAGGCCTTGCTATGTATGAGTCAGTAGAGTAAGATTTCCTATCAGCATATCATGCAGTAATTAGAATGGGACTTTGTACTCAGCCATGTGCAAGGACTCTGGCTGGGATGGGAAGAGTAGCAGGTGAGCCCACATTTTATACATGGATTGGAAATACATCATCTTTCTGTTGGGTCAGCAGACTTGAAAAGCTTCGATTTGTGGCTGTCACTGTATTTCCTGCTTCTGTGCATGCACCTCTGGCCCTGCTCGGACAGAAGTCCTGATCTAGTACAAACCCAGCACCCCACACAAGATACTCTTCCGCCTTCCCCCAGATGGGCCAGGGCAAAAGTCCTGCCTTTACTTGGATCTCCAGACTCAGAAGTTTCTTGAAGACCCTCTTACAGATTTGAGCCTCTGGGCAAAGTGGTACATTACACAGCTCCACTCAGGGATGTCCAAACAAGCCCCTTCCACAGATGCTTCCTTGGCTTTGGGGGATCACAGACTGGTCATATGTTAGGACGACAGCTTGTTTTCTGTAAAGAGGTTTTGGTTTTAGAGACTTAAGTGTTGTTCTTTTTCAAACTATTATTTCCTAGCAGTCGCTTCACTCAAGAGAAGACATTTGATAATTTTGATCGTTAAGATATGGAAACACAAATCAGAGGGGGAAAGCTTTCTGTGTCCTCATATGTGAATGCATCATTCCAGTGCACTTATGAGTGAATGCACACAGGTATGCACAGATGGGCTCACATGCATGAGCATACACATCACACACACACACACACACACACACACACACACACAGAGAGAGTAATCAGAGAGAGAGTAATCTCTTGTTACCATTAAAGGACAAGATGTTACCATGGTAAGGCAAGTACCCACAAAGGTGCCTGCTGGCCCCCATTCTCCTACAGCTGGTGTCTCTGCACCTTCAAGCACCTCTGTTCCATCCTTGATATGGCTGAACAAGCCCCTTTCTGGTCTTAAATCCCCTGGCTACTTGCTTTCCTTAGCCTCTTCCAGATTAGAAAGCAAAAGCCCTCACTGGACTCTCTTGCCAGGGTGTGCAGTGTTCGCACATCTTGTCTGAGGCTGACTTCCCTGTCCCTTCCAGGATCCTGGATACATGGTGCCCCTTGCTGCTACATGGATTCCCAACTCCCTACCTCCCTTATGTCATCTCACTTCAGCTGACTGAAATTGGCAGGTAGATACTCATGCAACCAACAAGGCTGCATCAACAGAATTTTCTTTAGCATTACAAGCTGAACTCTCTTTGCTCTGTCAACCAGTGACCCTTACTGAGTTCCTCTGAGTTGTTGTGGTGGATGCATGGAATGCAAACACATAAAGTCTATTCTCGAGGCAGTTGTCTACAATTTATTTCTTCCTGGAGGCCTGGAGAACCTCCTGTAATTTTCACAGTGTGCCAGAGACCCAAACCTGTAGGTGAGATAGATGTAAGTGCCTCAGGCAGATGCTAAAAAGCAACCACAAAATATGGAGCTAGTGCAGGGTGAAGGGTTCCCAGGGATCCATGCAAATTGTAATCTGCATGCAAGGGCATGTTTTACACAGGTACTCCTGAGGCTTTTCCATCTTCCAGCATAAATGTGACTTTTCCTCTCTTGAAGATGCTTGGAAAAAAGAAAAAAATGTGTGTATCATCTTTCATTTAAAACTTTTAGCAACAGTAAAAATCAACAGAAAGCAAAGAGGAGTGGGAAGTTAGCTACCAGAGAGGGCCAGCAGACAAGTTCCTGCCTGACCCTGCCACTAAGCGAAAATTCCTGGAGGAAATTAGCTCACCCCTCCAGACCTCCATCTTTCCTTCAGAAAAAACAAGTCCATTGAACTAGCTCCAGCAGTGCATGTGATACCCACTGAGCTTGTTCTTGGTGTTTGCATCAGTTTTCTTAATTGTTACCACCCCATGAAATATTAAGCATTTTAGCCCATTTTATAGAAAACAGAGACATGGGACAGTAAAACAGATTTGTTCCAAGTTCTGCAACAAGCAAAAAGCAAAGAATTAAAATCCACCCATCCACTCTCTTCCCAGTAACCCCCCTCTCAATCACTAAGATGGGCCGTCTTCCAGGAGACGAGATTTAGATGGTCCTAAAGACCTCCTCAGTATTTGTTTTATTCAGATCTGGAAGTGTAAAATGATTGCTAAGGGCTCATATCACATAGACTTTAGACCAGCTAAACAATCAAGACTGCATCATTCTGAGACTGAAAACAAGCATTCTCAGAGTCCTCACAGGTACTTCAGATACCAGCTGCACCATGGCAATAGAAGGAAACAGCAACATCCACTAGATAGCAGCACCGGGTGGGGACAGGACCTGGCAGTGTCCCAATAAATGCTGAAGATATGTGTTATTCTCCAAGACCAAGGCCATAGGATGTGTTCTCACCTACCCAAACCTAACCTCATGTCCTCTAGGATGTTTCCTTATATTCAGCAGGAGCCACCAAATCATTAGCAATGACAGAGTAGATCCTCTTGACACTCTTCCTTCAAGACCCTCTTGTTGATGTCTGGCTGCTGTCAAGGGGGTAGCCGCCCTTCAAGCAGGGTGCACTGAGCCCCATCTCAAGCCAACTAAAGAGCAATCTTACCTCACAGCCTCAGCAAGCATCTCCTCCCCATTTCCCTGCCCTAACAAAGAACTAGTGCCTCAAATGCCACCTGCCATGCCCTAGTCTAAGAAGCAGCTGCTCCTTCCCTTGGGATACCTGGTCTGTTCCCAATGCATGCCCTGTGCCCACCCTTCCCTCCTTCTGAAACAGGCCCTTCTATCTCTGCTGCTATCTCCTCCAGGACAGTGTTCCTGATCCTCCTAATCAGACATGATCTGCTATTAGTTGGTGCTCCACAGGGCATTCCTGTGCCTTCCTCGCAACTTCTGCTCTTAGTGCCATTTCTTCCCTCAGTCAGTAGAAGGATACAGCCCTTCAAAGTACATAACAAAAGAAGGGATCCTTTTTATTCTCTTTCTCAGATTGTTTGGTTGTGGAAGAATGTTTTTGGTTTTGTTGTTGTTTTGCTTTTATTGGCCAATGACTCAAGCATATTCCTAGCTAACTCTTACATCTTAAATTAACCCATTTCTATTAATCTATGTATTTCCACGAGGTGGTGGCTTACCAGTAATATTCTGGCATCTTTCTCCTTTGGCAGCTACATGGTGTCTGCCTGACTCTGCCTTCTCTATCACTGCATTCAGTTTAGGTTTCCTGCCTAACTATATTCTGCCCTGCCATGGGCTAAAGCAGCTTCTTTATTAACAAATGGTAATAAAACATTTGCAGCATACAGAGGGGAATTCCACATCAAGTAGAGANTCTGGCATCTTTCTCCTTTGGCAGCTACATGGTGTCTGCCTGACTCTGCCTTCTCTATCACTGCATTCAGTTTAGGTTTCCTGCCTAACTATATTCTGCCCTGCCATGGGCTAAAGCAGCTTCTTTATTAACAAATGGTAATAAAACATTTGCAGCATACAGAGGGGAATTCCACATCAAGTAGAGATACAAAAACAAGGTCCAGATGTCAGGGTGGTTTCAAGGTCAAAGAGGCTGGTTAGGTGTAGATCAGGTTGCCCTGACTCCATCCCATGACTGACTCCATCCATTCTCTGGTCCCTATTCTAAGGCCTTTAACCCCTTTCTGCAAAAGCTCCATCCATCACATCTTTTCTCGATACCTCAGTGGCTCCCACCGCTCTCATCGGCCCTCTCAGCCATCTCTAAGGTCTTCCTGTTTTCTGAATCTAACATGTGTCATAAAAAACAAGAATGGGATTCAAAAGATTCCCAAAAGACCAAGGGATTTCTCTCAATCATCGTCTGCCCTTCAGTCCTGGACTCTTCTCAGGATCTGGGTTAACTACACTCACCTCTAGACTTCCTTGACGCTGAGCAGTGTGACATGAGTTACTTAGCCTCTCTGTGACTCCGAGGGTGGCTGGACAATTAAATTTGATAAATGCTCTCTAAATTATTGCTTTTATTTTCTTCGCTACCACAGAGTGTTAGTACAGTCACTGGAGTTTGTTGGCATATCACTGCTGTAAGCCCTGAGGAAGCCCCGCTGCACCCATACTCCTGATGCTGCTGAATCTCTCTCAGTAAGAACAACTACTCTGATCTCCAGCATCCTGCACTCTTTTTTCTCTCTGCTCTCAATTCTAGAAGACTGGTTTGGTGGGGACAAGGCTCTAGGTGAGATGGTATAGGTGGGAGAAGAAAAGAACAAGGAGGGGTTTGCTGGGGGGCAGGCAGTACAAGTTAGTGACATGCAACCTAACTCAAAGGAGCAGCCTGTGAATGAGTGCCAAAAAGGAGACAGTCAAAACCCTCACTCACCACCACGCAAAGCACAGCTTCCCTCACTGCTCTGATATTTTACCCACACAGTGCCAGCCTGAGCATACCCACATGTGCCCGCGTGTGTGTGCATGCACACACACACACACTGAGCTACCCACATACACATATACACACACATTCTGAGCACACTCACATAAACACACACATACACAAGCACACACACAGAGTATACCTACATGCACACTTGCACACACACCACACATACACACACACGTATGTGCTCCAATTGCCTCCATTGCAGCTCATTGAGAGCTAAGCAAATCATGACAGAATTTGTAATCGGTGGCAGGTGAAGCAAATCAAATTCCTCATTCTAAAAATAACAGCGTAATATGCCTGCATGGCTTGTCACTCCGATGGCATCTTCTTGGACTACAGGGCCACATAAAGTGGAATACAAAGCCAGGAGTTTCCAGTTCAAGTGGAACTCTCTAGCTCAACAAGTGGGGGTAGGGGCGGCCACTGCTAGCATTCACCAAAAGAGATGATGGATGCTGTCTGGTTGAGGCTAGGGGATTTCCCAAAGCTCTTACTTGCTTTTGGGCCCTCCGTCCATTTTCCATGTAAAGAGAGGTCGGGTGTCCTTGTTGATCCAGTCCTGTGGTTGAGCCACAGCACCAGGCCTGCTCCCTTGCTGGCCGATAGAGCTGGGTCTGTGCACAGTGAAGGGGGGAAGGCAATGTCCAAGAATGTTCAAGGTCACTTAGTTTTCCTCCCCCTCCCCCATACTCATCAGAGCGACCTGAGGTGCTCCTGAGCCACCATCTTCTGAGTCCTGAAAATCAACCCACTGGAGCTAAGGGTCTTGACATGCCTTGCCAGGCTTTCACTCCACCATCCTGGAGGTACAAATTGCCACATAGAGGAACCCCAGGATATCTCTCCAAGCCTCCACTCTGTAGACAGTGACAGTCAGGCTCCTTGTGGATGGAGCCCTCAACCACTGACAACCCCAACAGCACTCACTACCAGACAGGTGCCAGCCCTACCCTGTGCAGTTAAATGCTTTCTAGGGATGTGTTGGCTCTGGAGCCCACCTGGCTGGGTCCCCAAGACCAACTTAGCAAGCAAAACAGGCCACATCCATGCCAACTGGCCAGCTCTGATTGGGAGCTGGCATCACAGAGCAACACAAACTATAGGGAAAACCAAGTCCCCAGTCCAAAGTCCTGCTTCTGCTCCCTGCCATCTGGTCACCAAGGAAATGGGAGCTTTGGGCACAGTCCCACAGGACAATTTTGTTGTGTCATAGCTAGGCAGGGATTTTCCTTCCTTTTTTAAATTGATTTTTATTGAGCTCTACATTTTTTTCTCTGCTCCCCTCCCTGCCTCTTCCATCCCCTTCAACCCTCTCCCAAGGTCACCATGCTCCCAATTTACTCAGGAGATCTTGTCTTTTTCTACTTCCCATGTATACTAGGTCTATGTATGTCTCTCTTAGGGCTCCCATTGTTGTCTAGGTTCTCTGGAATTGTGATTTGTGGGCTGGTTTTCTTTGTTT
>LOJH01026625.1:0-18332 GCA_001685095.1 Ellobius talpinus
TATTTCGGGGTATAAGCTAGCCATGCGGGAGCCGGGCGGGATGAAAAGCAGGCTTGTGCTCCTCTTTCACTACAACAGGGCTTTTGGGATTTTTATAAATACTTTGGGTTTACACTAAAGAATTTAATATGATGGCAAATATTGCAGAAGCACCTCTGTAAAACTCAAGTCTGGAAGCAGAAAACAGACATGGAAAGGAAATAAGAAATGAGACGAACTTACAGATGCTCTTCTCCGACTCTTTGAACACAAAGGAAAGGAAGGGTAGACCCAAAGTGTAAAATCCCAGGAGATCCAAGAAGGAGAATGAACGACCTATTCCTCTGGGCTCCCATAAGCCTGAAAACCTCATTTTCCTGAGTCTCAGTTGAAACCCCAATCCATCAGTCTGATTGTGTCAGCAAGCTTAGATTGTTCTGCTTCAATTACAATCCCCCAGCAGGGTCATTTCCTGCTTATGCTACAGGTACTCGATGGGCCAGCTCTGTGCTGAAATCTCCGCAGTGGGAGCAGGCTGATGGAGCAGCCTCTCCCTGGGACATTGCTAGCTGACACAGAAGGAGGGGAACAGCCTCCTGATGACACTAGAGGAGTATAAGGTCTGACCTCTCTTGGGGAATGAGGTTCCCTTCGGGGGGTGGGGGGGACGGCACGTATTTGAAGGAGAATCCCGTCCTTCGTAGGAATCATATCAAAGCCCTAAGCCTAGTAGAACAGCATATAAATGCGAGCAGGTCTCCATCTGTGCAAGGTTCTCACACCCTAGTGAAAACCAGCCAGCTCTCAGGGGTCGGACGGCTCACACTCCACCCAGGTCTCTCTTCTCTGAAAGACTCATTGACACCTTGCTATTCACATTTTACTGCTCAACAAAAAAATTTCTTTTGTGCAAGAATTATCAACAAACGCGTTTTCTCTCTCCCAGATATTAGGATTCGTTTTCTAAGAATGGATTCATCTTTATTTATGTGCAGATGTATATTACATATGTAAGTATATTCATAATATAGCCAAGCCAACCCTCTATACTAATGTTTCTACAACCATGCATTGAATCAAGTGCAAAAAGATGGAGAAAAAAAAACGAGGAAAAACTATCTTTCCTGAACACGTGTGCTTGTTTTCTTGTCCTCATCATGCACACAATTCAGCGTAACAAGTATTGACATAATGTCAGGTCTAACATCACATGGAACCCAGGATGGGGGTGGGGGAGTTAGGGTATAGGCCATGCGTAAGTTAACTGTAAAAACTATGGTATTTTATGAAAGGGACTTGAGCAATCCCAGATTCTGGTATCTGTACGATGTCCTGGATCCAGCCTCCTGCGGGTACCAAAGAGTGACTGTGTATTTGTTGCTATTTGCAGTAAGAATTGTTCTAAACCACCACTGCAGCTTTCAGTTTGATTGATAATTTTGTGCCTCTTGCAAGCAAGCCTTTCAATGTGCCTCTTAAATCAACCACCTCGACCTGATGTGTTTTATCTGTGGAGAGGAAACTTCCATCACGAACATTTGTTTCTGTCAGAAACTGTTCTTAAAAATATGTAAATCCCATTACTAGCTATATCACTCTCCCATAATTTCCCACATTCGCCTCTGAGTTATGCTTGGAGGGCAGACAAGATGGATGATGCGAGCTCTTTAGTGCTTTAGAGAGGACAAAAATGCCCCTGCTCTCAAGCTCCTCTCTGAGACTCAGGCAAGTGTGAAAATCTAACGGTACTCACTGGGGTTGAAGCTGACCTGCAGAATCAACTGTGCTGTGTCCCAGACTAAAAGGGGTGCTAGCTTTGGTCCCTTGAGGAAAGCAAGCAAACAAATAAGCAAAGCACAAGCAAACAAGCAAGAAACCCGAAGACTTTCGTGTAGTATCCCTGGCTTTTCTAGGTATAAAGTATTCTGATGTTTCAGGGGACCCCTGCTGTCTTTAGTCTTGCAGAATTGCCTTGCTCTTTCAACTGGAAGGTGGATTGCACTCTGTCTTTTGGCTATGGACTGTTGAACAGATCATGGTATTGTTATACTGCTAATATGTTAGTGATTGGCATGTAGGAGTTTTTGTATATTTTACAAAGCAAGCATAAACCCAGTGAACCTTAGTCGTGGCCAAAAGCTGAAGGGAGCAAAACCTTTGAAGTGCAGGCTTAAAAACCATTGCAGCTTTCATTTCATTCACGTCAGTGAAGTCAAAATGACAAATATCACCTTCAAATAGCCCAGTCCTCCTTTACCACGGGAGGCAAGGCCAGCGTCACATGTCGTTATCTCCATGGGGTTCAAAAGCAAGGGGATAAAGTAACAGGATAGCTTCTGATTAGAAAACAGCCACTGTGTCCCGACCGACTCAATCCATCCCGTTTCTACTTAGTTCTAACTTTAAAAGAGTTGCTTAAATGCTTATCTGTTTGATATGTGGGAATGAGATTTGCACCATTAACCTAAGCTACAGTAAGAAAGATCCACCGTGGCTGACACACAATCGGATTCTTTGAAGAATAAGCGACGCTCTGTAATAGACTAGACCGAATTGTTGTACACCCAGAGGGACCGTCACCAAACCCACAGCTATAACCATTTGACTGTGTTCTCATCAGGAGGAAGGACCGTGTCATGAGTCTGCAAAATGACCTAGAGGACATATTTATAAAATATCTTAACTAAAACTGTAAGGTAAATATTTGAGTATTAAGGCAAACATTACCCTGATGCCCAAATACTGGACATCTTTGAGAGTGAGGTGAGGATTAATTTGGTTGTAGAACAAAGATCTCTAGGGCTAATTAGTTTCTCCTTTATATTGTCTAGGAGAAAAGGAAAAGATGACAACTTCATTTATCCCCTTTTCTATTATGAGTGATCGCTTTCCTGATGTGCAGACCAACACCCTTCTGTTTCACACACACACACACACAGGCATACATGCACACATACACACATATACACACAGACACATGGGTGCACACACATACAAACATGCTTGATTTTATGTTAGATGAGAGAATGGATGAGAATCTCTTCCCTAGGGTGATATAAACAACACCTACCCCTTCCGCTCAAGGTCCCAAGAACAAACCAAAGTACAATTCTGCTGATGTTGGAAGACATTGAGTTTATTCGCTTACTTATAGAGCATGTTTGAGGGGGCTATGCCCAGGAGTGTGGGTGACCCCAACACAGCAGCACTCTCTGGAAAGGTTTCCAGCATGGATGATGGCTTCCCCACAGATGGAGTTCCTTTCTATGTACCCTCCCAGCCTGTATACTGCAGTATTGGGCTACCAGCAAATAGGGAAGAATTATACACAGGTGGCTGGTAGGAGTGCCGGCGTCTCAGGAGAGGATTTCTGTGACTTACAGGCTGCCCAGGACTTACGCTTCTCATGGAGGCAGCAGAGGCTCTAGAGCAGAGGCCAACTGTACCAGGCCCAGCTTCCACACCACAGGAGGAATATCCCATGGTCTAAAACAAGTCATAGGAACGAGTACCAGTTTTCCTATGGAGGTAAAGGGGAGGGGTGGGTGGACATTGATTGAACAATGTTCTAATCTACCCCAAATGACCTTGAGTGCTTTTTTTTTCTATTTAGAGGTAAAAGACTTGATAGATGAACCTGGGGAGATAAAGAGAGACCCTGGGCAGGCCCTGTCAATGGTAATGATACCAGTCACAATGGCGATGATAGGTAACATTGATGAAGGCAGGATGGTAGGCTAGGGAATGTGGCATCCGCTCAGCATACACAGGACCTGGATTTACACAGGACCTGGATTTGATCTCAAAAACCACATAAAACATCCAAAAAAGAAAGAATAAAAACAGAATGTTGTGGGATATTCTAATCATAAATAACAGTAGAAGCATCAACCACATTTACTTTAAATTAGACATCATTAAAGCACTGTAAAAAATTAGCTGATTAGATGGCTTGACCTGGATCACATCCCTCTAAGTGGCAGAGTAGAGATTTAAACCCAAGTCGTATGGCTTCAGAGTTGAGTCTAGAATCTTGATTCTCCTCTTATTTAGTTATTAATGTTTGATGGGCTGAGGGTTGTCATAATTTAACTCATTTTAAAAGGTCACTTTAGGTGTTTTTGGAAGAGGTAGAAATGATGTCCTGGAGGAGCGAGCCCCAGCTGGCTGGTGGGGTGTGGGTGATGTGTCACCCCTGCATGGTGAGAGGAGCCCAGCAATGGAGAGGAACCATTAGGGCATTTATAGCATATTTGACAGGTGGCAAGATACAAAGGCATGATTGTTTCCCAAGCTCGTGAACACAGATGAAACCTGTTCCTCTGTTTTTCCCAATGAGAAAACTGGAGCAGAAGTTGATAGAACTCGTGTGGTCTCTGCTTACTCTTCACAGCTGGGACAAGGGTGGTGCTTGTGGAGGCAGAGGCAAGAGGAGGGAGTCAGTGAAGAGGGGAAGGGTCCATCAGTCCTAAGTATGCAAATATATCAGGGTTTAGGGAGGTGAGAAGAAGATCAGGTCAAGAGGCACCCAAGATGAGTTTGTTTTGGACTTGACACCTACCAAGGGGAAAATTGTTAAGTGTAGTTAAGGGAGTGGCCACTTGGATGGTTGTTTATATAGTATTGAAGTAACCTAAGCATCTAAAAAAAACCTACTCCAGGATACAGATAGAATTTCACATGGGATTACTTAATCTTGATAGATAGTATTTGAATCCTCTGAGAGTGACAGAAATCAATCATTACATCCTCTAAAAGGGGCACATACAGACTTTGAAAACTAAAGACATGTAAAGCTAAAATCTTTGTATAGACACATTTGATGATAAATCTTTAATCAGTTGGTTTTGAGCACTTAGAAAGCAATGTGTTGATTCAATCCAAGGGCAATAAATCTAAAACAGATTTCTCATCTTCCTCCTCCTCTTCTTTCTGTTCCTCCTCCTCCTCTTCTCTTCTTCCTCCTCTTCCTCATACTCCCCCAAAGAAAAAAAATGGAACCTGAAAGGGAGTTACTGGGATCTGAATATGAAAAGCCCTCCCCGCCACGGCTCATATTTGGAAGTCCGTGTTCCCAGCTGGTGCCCTAAGACTGAGACTATGCCTATTCATATCATTTGGAAACAATTTGAGACCCACTCACCAGGGCTAAGATCTCCCCAAGCCTCTAACACCGATGGTCAGAGATGAACAAAGAGTTCACATCTTCCTTCGTCTGAATATACTTGGCTCATGTCACGAGCAAGAAGGTAGGTGCACGTAGTTGCTATAACAAAAGTTAAATCTTATTATGCTGAGGATCATCACACTAGATTCATACTCTTAAGTTCCTAACTACAGCCCTAAGCCTATCTCCCCAGGGTTGCTCATCTGTGTGTCTTTTCCTAGCTAAAGGTCAGGTCCAGTCTCTAACAGAAGCCTCTGATTTGAGCGTCAGGAACTGGGGGAGATTCTCCAGCCACAGGGTGCACCAAGAAGGGTGGTGTCTCTCCAGATGTGCAGAACAGAGCATTTTTCTTGGTCTCTGCTCATGTATACTCTCTAGTGGGCGTCAAGGGGGTTCTAGTCTTGTGTCTCCTTATCTTGAGTAAGTGATGTCACGGGGTTCTAGTCATCAGGTGCAGTCTTGGGTGAAATGGGGTTCCTGATTAAGCTATTTTTATGTATCTAAAATGCATTTTTTTTTGCTCATCACAGCCCACTAGTGAAGATCAGGGTTACCTTGCAAGAGATTTCTAGCTGTGTTCAGCAGAATCCTCCTCTTGGCTCCTAGCTATTTAATTGTTTTATGCTCAACTTCGGAGGCTTAGAAAGTAATAAAGCTATCAGAAGACACATGTGAAGAGGCAAGAAATATACAAGATTTGATACACTGACCATCTCAAGGGGCTTCAGTAACAGACCAAAACAAGAAAGACAAAATTTAACAAGGATCAGTTTAGAGTCTAACATTTAGAGGTAAGGGAATCAACTGTGTAAGAGCAGAATGAGTGAAACCAGGCTTGACCACAAATTGTGTGAAGATGTGAAGGCTTTAGTTGATGACAAGATCAGAATGAGTCGGTCCTGTGATGTCCTCTAAGGACAAGTCTAAAACATCTCAGATGCAGTCTTTGGTCATGCTCTTGGACACACAGTAGCAGATAGAGGTAAGGACCACAGTTGCAGGATCCTTTGTTCTGCACAGGGATGAACTAAGGATTCTTAGTTTGCACTGTTTTGTTTAGTTGACGTAGAAACAATTTTCAGAGGATTATTGACAACTGAACATGTTGAGGGGGTTAGAAGCTATCACTCTTCCAAACTGCTTTTATTGAAAGCTGACAATGTGTAGGACCATATTAGACAGGCCCATATTTCTACATTGTATGGCAGCCAGACCTTCAGGCCATAGTTCGTACCTGGCCACACAGGAGGTGGTCACCTAGTCTTTTGAGACAAACTGAGGACATCTTAGACAGGATATGCTAATGTCGCTCTGCTCCTTCTTTGTAATTTGGGAGGTCAACTGGGAAAGAGGTATTAATTCAGTCTATGTGACAGAGCAGGCACAGATAGGAAGACATGACAGAATGGGCATAGAAAGGTGTGGATGTGACCTCAGTCATTCTCCCGGCTACCCAGGAAACAGAATGCTAATGAACTTCCCCCTCAGTTTAAGTTTTGCAGGATTTCATGAGAGATATCTGAAAACTCCCTCCCAATAAAGTCATTTGAGCTGTGCCTCAATTATTCCCACGCCTCCCCACTGCTCTGAGAAATAATTTATGGTCCGGGCTGGTCCTGGATCATGACAACAATAATCTTGGCCTTTTTCTGAGTGCTTGGACTGTATTTGTGATTAAGTGCACATAAATCCACACATCTGGACTCACCAAAAGACAGCAGAAATAAATCACATTTTAAAAAGTATTTTTGGATTTTACTATTTATTAAATTGCTAGATAATAACATCAGTATTTTATGATGTTTGCTTATTATATGGATTTTGGAGAAGAAAAGGGAGTAAAAAGAAGTAGAAAAGTCATTTATAAAACTGTATTCATAAATAACCATATTTTTTTGTACAATGATTTTTTTTTCTATGCTTTCCCCCCTAGAAACCCAGATCCTTTGTGATCCTGTTTTCTTGCAGCTTCAATACCCTTTCCAGTTTTTAAGGCTGTAAAAAGTAGAGGAAAGAGTGCTGGGTTGGCTAGATACAAAATGAAGTTCATCATGTCATCCAAAATGGTCAGAACTTAGTCACATGACCCTATGTGCTACCATGGATACTGGGAAGGAAATTCTAAGTATTTCCCAGAAAAAAATGGCATTTTAAAATATAATTCTGATTATCACAGAGTCCTGTTGTCTTTGTTTTGAGTATAATATAGTTTGTCTTCTATCAGAAAATCATTTTTTTTTCTGTTTAGGTCTCAGGAAAGAGATTCTCTCCTGACCAGAGAGCTGATGGGATATTGTTCTGCTTTTATGAGAACCCACTGAGTTTCCATCTTTTTATTACAGCTGCCTGTTTTCTCTATGCATTTTCTACCCTGTTTCAGTTACCATTTCCCTGGGTTAGGTAAATGCTTACCTTCATGAATTTCCGGCTTCTTTTCAACTGTATTTCACCAGGCCGTGGAACGCACACTGCTGTCTGATGCTGTGATTGGTTTGATGCCAGGTTGGCAGATAAAAATCTATGCCCAAAGATCTAAACCTCACTCATCCTGCTGCTGTGCTGTTTGAATTTGTGTTGTGCTGAAGTCTCTGTCACCAGAAAACAACTCTATCCTTTTCTGATGTCTGTTTTGATCCTGATCTTTCCACGCTCCAATCTTTGATCCTTTGAGCACAGAAGACAGGCTTTTAAAGACTGTATCCCTTCATGGTTCATAAGGGGGATGTCTCCCTCCTGGATCTGATTCCTTTAAAACCTCAGTACACTTCGGGGATCCTCCAAAGCTTGGAAAATAGCATTTAATAGAGGGGAAACCACAGCACCCGGACTCAGTGGTAAAATTTCCATGTTTGTCTTTCAACAATGAATATTAGGAGGCCTTCAGAAATAATATGATAGTTGAGCTGACCAGTTTTATGTCAAATTGACACAGGCTGGAGTCGTCAGAGAGGAGGATGCCTCAATTTGGAAAATGCCTCCATAAGATACAGCTGTAGGCAAGCCTGTAGGACATTTTCTTAATTAGTGATGGATGGGAGAGGGTCCAACCCATTGTGCCTGTGGCCATTTGGGCTGTTGGTCCTGATTTCTATAAGTAGGCAGAACAAACGGGTAAGCAGCATCCCTCCATGGCTTCTGCGTTAGCTCTTGCCTCCTGCATCAGGTTCCTACCCTGCTTGAGTTCCTGCCCTCACTGCTTTTGATGACAGTAAGTTCCGTGGAACCATGAGGGAAATGAACCCTTTTCTCCCCAAGTTGCTTTTGGTCATGGTGTTTCAACACAGCAATAGTAACCCCAACTAAAGCAGTAGGTTAAAAACTTAATAGATTTTCTTCAAGGTATTGATAATTGGGTACTTGGCTTGTAATGTTGTAGAAAAGTGCTTGTGGTGATTTGAACGGGAATGGTCTCCATAGCTTATATATTTGAGTCATTAGGGAGTGACACTATTAGGGGGTGTGGCTTTGTTGGAGGAAGTGTGTTACTGGGGGTGGGCTTTGAGGTTTCAGAAGCTCAAACCAGGCTCAGTCTCTTCCTGATGCCTACCGATCCAGACATAGAACACTCAGCTACACTCTGGCAGCGGGTCTGCCTGCATGCTGTCAAGCTTCCCGCCACGATGACAATGGACTAAACCTCCGAACTGTAAGCCAGCCAGAGTTAAATGTTTTCCAGTATGAGTTGCCATGGTCACGGTGCCTCTTCACAGGAATGGAAACCCAAACACAGACAGTGTTCAATAATGTTTTTGTGACAAATACATATATTTGATCTCATTTTAATCCATATACCAGCTATAGTTGCTAGAATATACCACTTAGATGTTGTTAAGCAGACTGAATTAAGAGGCTGCCATTCAGGAATGGCTACTGCTAGCGGACATATTACCTATGTTTTCAATACTAGAGACTTCCTCAATGAGCACATTAAATGTTAGAAATAAAATTTCGTTGGTAGGATTAATGGTCCAGATGAAGAATTTATCTAGAAGACTCTCTCTGATATTGTATAAATAAGGCAAAGTTGAAATTTGAATAAGACATATTGTTATCAGTACACAGGGTGTGTATAATCAGACATATTGTTATCAGTACACAGGGTGTGTATGATCAGACATATTGTTATCAGTACACAAGGTGTGTATGATCAAACATATTGTTTTCAGGACACGGGGTGTGTATAATCAGACATATTGTTATCAATACACAAGGTGTGTATAATCAGACATATTGTTATTAGTACACAATGTGTGTATAGTCAGGCATATTGTTATCAGCACACAAGGTGTGTATAATCACATATTGTTATCAGTACACAGGTGTGTATAATCAGACATATAGGTGTGTATGGTCAGACCTTGTTATTAATACACAAGGTGTGTCTGATCAGCTTCTATGCTAACTGGATGGTCTGTGTTATTCTCTCATGCCAACCCTGAGATGTGCATCTAGGAACATGATAGGAGAATGAGCAGTCTCAGAACACTGTACCCTTAGAGTTGGCAATGGGAATGTTGCTTCTGGAAAGGTTATGCAGTGCCCAGCAGACAGAGCTGTGTGTGGCAGCCCTAGGTAATGCCTTGCTGTGATGCCTAAGCCCTGTGCTCAGCCTCTGTGGCTGAATGCTTTGATGTGCATTCAAATCAGAATGCTGTCTGGTTTGAGTAAGTCTTTCCTACAAGGCTCTGTTAGTACCTTCAAAAGAAAAGAAAAGAAAAAGAAAGAAAAAAATATGACCAACACAAATTGGAATCCATGGTTTTTGGTGTTTTTATCTTTTAATTACATTTTGTTTATAAAAGAGAAAAGAACACAAAGTTGGGTGTGTTGGGGAGCATCTGAGAGAAGTTGGGGAATGGCAAAGAATATGGTAAAATATAACTGTACGAATTTCTCTAATATTGATAATAATAATAAGTTCAAGTTTAAAGAACAGGTTCTACATAGTCATTGGTCTACATATTAATTAAGTGGCAGGACTCTTAGCCAAGGGACTTTTTGGTAACCATGAAGAAAGATCTCTAGAGCCACCTTTCTCGACAGTTCAGGGCCCTTAATCTTCAATCTATATACTCTTTGTACAGATAGACAAAAAGAGTTCACACTCAGAGACCATATAGTCATGTGTTCAGCTTTCACTAGTTCTCCCTCGAGTATGGAATTTTCTTCTGCTATTAGTGTAGCCAACACAACAGGATGCCAATAACTTTTCTCTGTCACTAGTAGGAGTTACATTTAGTGTTATGACACATTACTAATGTTACATATAACTTAGCATGTCATTTAATGTCATCTTTACTTTGAAGTTATAAAGAGGCTAGGCTCACTAATAGGTCTATTTTTAAAAGATTTGCAGAGAATAATGCTCTTTTATGTCACATATATTTTTTTTAAAGTTCCAGCTTGTATGTCAATACATTTAGCCACCTTGTCATTCCCTATGTGTTTCTTCTGTACTTAAAAATGTCACTTTGAGAAGATACGCAAATAATTTAGAGTACTTACCTTTTAGAAGTCATAAGTATTTACAAAATAAAAAAGCCGAATGATTTAAGTGTAAAACATGTCTTCTAATCTCAGCACTAAGGATTTTGAAGCAAGAGGCTCATAAGCCAAAGGCCAGCCTGGACTGTAATGCTGATTCTGAGACTAGCTAGGCTAAATCCACCAAAAAAAAGAAAAGAAAGAAAGAAAAGAAAACAGAAAAAGAAAGAAGAAAGCCTGCTGATTCCCCATGAGTGGTTGATGAGGTTAGTTTACAAAAGAGCAGTGGCTCTCAGCCTTCCTAATGCTGCAGCCCTTTAAGACAGCTCCTTATGTTGCTGTTACCCCAACTGTAAACTTAGTTCATTGCTGTTTCATAACTGTAATTTTGCTACTCTTATGAATCATAATGTGAATTTCTGTGCTTTTTGATGGTCTTAGGAGACCTGAAAGGGTCATGACCCACAGGTTGAGAACCACAGCACTAGAGGGTGCCTTACACCATGGAGAGAGCTGTGTTAAAGTGAGACAGACTGGAATTCAGCTCAGTGGGTAAGGGGCCTTGATGCCAAGCCTACCTGAGTTTGATCCCCAGACTTCGAAATGGTAGGAGAGAATTGACTCCTGTAAGTTGTCCTTTGACTTCCACACACATGCCATGTCATGTGTATACACACACACACACACACACTACATAAATAAAAGTACTTTAAACTTTGAAACAATATAATACTGATGGGAAATGTGGCCATAGATTGGAGCTGCTGTGCCCGTTTGGTTTATGTGGTCCTAAGCTAGTCTAGAATCTTGGCAAGGCTCTACATGCCAAAGTGAAACCAGTATCCCTATAGGAGGCAAACTGTGCCTGTTAGCGTGGGCATCTGGGCACCTGGGCAAACCATTTCCATGGGCTGAGGGGACAGTGCCCCATGTATCTGCTTTGCCTTCATGTTGTGCTGCTGTATTTTGACTTTCTCCTTTAATATCATTCATAATCATTTCAAATACCATCTTGCAAGCTTATTAGTTTAGAGATTATTGAGATGATATTGTCTTGGACATTTTACCAACAAGGAGCAAGCACACACCCTATATCAAACTTCCTTGCACCTATTCCACTTCTATGCACCACATGTTGGGAAATAGTTGTGTATAATAGGAAATAACACCAAAAATTTTTATGTTTTATAGATTTTTTCATTTTATCAAGAAATAAATGTATCTCTCTATACCTGTTTATAGTTGTCACCATCCTAAATATTAGGTAAGAAGCTAGGAATTTGAGGGTAACAGAAAAAGCAAAGAAAAGATTCCTTTGTTTAAAAACTGTTCCCTATAGCCAAAAATGTGTTGTCTATACTAACCTAGGATAGAAGTGTACTAGTGGGTACCCGAACGCACACACTCACAATGGGAACAGAAGCATCATTAATTGATGCTTATCCTTACTGTAAAGTTTCAGATGGGGTTTGAGGGGGACACTTAGATAGTCTTGCCGGGTAAATAGAGTTTATTGAAAGAGTTGTTAATGCCACAAGCAGGACAGATGGGTAGACAATAGGGTAGCAGGAACTCTAAGGAAAGCCCAGGCCCCAGCATGAGAGACAGCATGGTGAGGGCTTCTGAGAGGAAATCATGGCTCATGTGGCAGAGGGGCAGTCTCTTCCTCTTCTTCCTGAGGACTTGACTGGTTTCATAGCATAAGACTGAAGTCAGGTTCTTAATTCCCAGGCCAGAGGCAGGGAAGTGGGTGGGGAGCGGGGGATGTGGCCACCAATACTTTCCCAGATGAGAAACCCAGGAGCCTGGACGTCTGTTAGCTAGAGATTCACAGACAGTGTCTTTGGCAGGGTGACATCAGTATCTATGAGGTGGCACTGCTGCCTCAAGGTCCTGGTGGCCCGAGCAGCTGCTGGATCCTGACGTTGTATTCTTGTGTGCACTCTGTTGCTAGCCCACTCCGTATCTTTTGGCCCCATCTGCCCCTTCCTGTTCTGTCCAGTTCCTCTCTGTTCTGCCTCCTTGTTAAGGAGAACCTTGGACCTACCCTCTTTAGTTGATTTTACAGCTCACTAGCATGTCGCAACCTGAAGTTGAAGGGAATATTGACCTAGAGGTGTGTGTTGTTTTGATTTGTAAGAGGCAACACCCCTCATTTTTCTCATATTCTTCCCATACATTTTCCACCATGAGACTAAAGGAATGGAGCTGCGCTGGCCAGAGGAAGTAGCATTAGGTACCTACTATGTGTTGATAATGTTAGCATGTCCATTATGTGTTAACATATTGAGTTTATTATTATTATGTATACATTATTATATTATATATATGTTAACACCAACATTATGTGTTTACCTTGTGACAATAATGTTGTATGTTAGCTCTTGTATTCTTCCAAACAATCTTGAACAATCCATAAAAGCTTAAGTTTCATGACAACATAGAGTTTTATGTTTTGTTTGTTTTCTTTGCTTCCACAGAGTAATGGATGTGTAGTAGGCACTCAATGCTTGTTAAATGAGTCATTAGAATTTTACAAACAATAAAATTGAAACGCAGAGAACTCTGAGACTTGTTTGGCAGCTTGGAGGAATTCGTAGGCAGTAAAACTGGGTCTAAAAGGATCTGTCAGATCCTGGGGTCATTGTGTGGTAACCAGAGGAACATGGTCGGACGGTGGCTCGTGGGACTTTCTGTAGAGAAGGTGGTTCCATGCTCAGGATGTGGCATGGTGACTGAATGCTCTGTGAAAATCAGATCTGGTGCTGAGAAGTGAGCTACATTTTCAGATTCTTGATTATCCCTTCATGCTGGGCAATTAGTATCCAAAGCAGATGAATATTTTGGTAGCAAGACATCCGTTTTTGTTGTTTTGGTTTGTTTTTTTGCTTGTTACTATCAGTAATGGAAGTGTTAATTTTTGAGTGGATAGAGACAGCTGAGAGCTAAGCCCCTAGCCAGGCCTGTGGGAGATGATTATCTTGAGTTAATTGAGGTGGAAAGGGTCAGCGGGCCTCATCACCCCCTGGGTTTAGATTCCTGGACCAAAGGAAAAGGGGAAAGCAAGCTCCTGGCTCTCTGTCTTCTGACTACAGACGTGATGTGACAGCTGCTTCAAGGGCCTGCTGCCTCTACTTCCCCGCCATGACCGACAGTACCCTTGAACAATGAGCTAGAACCAGCTCTTTCTCCCTTAAGCTGTCTTTATTTTATCACAGCCACAGGATAAAAAACTAATAACATCCCAAACAAGTAGCACTAGCCACTCAGCAGAACAGAGTCCGCTGTTAGCAAATACCGATCAGGAATTTTGGAACTGTTTTGGGCTGAGCATAGTTGGAGTCATCCGGAGGCCAGGGCTGTCTAGGAGAAGACTGGGTACAGCTTTCCAGGAGTACTAATGGGTGGCCTGGGGCCTCCAGAATGAGGTCATTATTTGACCATCTTTAAAGCCATATTGAAGTTTTATAAAGAAAATAATTTTGAGTGAGGGAAATGCAAAGCCCGGAGTAGCTGCTCTCTCTCCCTTTCTCTTGTGAAACCTTGGGCAAGAGACATTCTCAGATTGAACGGACACAGCAGCTGCTGTCTGGGCAGAGCTCCTGCCCCGCTGACAATGAATGGGTGGCTCAGCACCCTGGCAAATAGGGACTCAGGATGATCAGGACAAAGCTGCTTAGCAACTCCCCAAACAGAACTGCCTCGAGCCCCAGGAAAGGAATTTGATTAATGGATCCTGGGAACCTGCCGCTGATCACTACCACTGCACAGAGCGCAAGCGCAGGCTGGCAGATTGCTTCAGGCTGAGGTTAGAGGAGACCTCTGAAAGCATAGCAATGGATGTCCGTGCCTCCAGATTCACATTCTCCGTGACTAACTGTGCTGGGTTTAAACTGCACGGCAATGCCTTGCTCTCCAGTGCTGGATATGGAAACCAGAAAATCAGATTGCAGCTTCTGTTGCTGTTCAGGGAACCTCATGCTCGGTAAAAGATCTTCGGGAAAGACTAGCAGACAAGGCCTGATGGCTAGGAATTCCATGGAGAAGCAACCGAGTCTTGCAGACAGAGCATCACCAGTGCGTACGCTGGACCGCTGTCTCCCCAACCATGACAGGCTCACACACAGGGCAACAGCAGAAGTTGCCAGTGGACTTGGCCTTTTTTTTTTTAACTCGCTCTACTAATTTGATTTTCTGTTTTGGTAAAAAAAAAAGATAAAACAAACAAAACCCAAGCTGTCCTTAGAAGAAACATTAGAAATTACAGACTTAGCCTTAGCCTCTGAGCGGTCCCATTTTCCCCCTGCTTGTTTCAGGCTCTGCTTGTGAAACCCCTAGACCTGTTTGCTGCTGTTTTGGAGGTGCAAGCTAGGCTATAAAACCATGGCTGGTTTGGTGCTTGATGGGCTTCCCGTATTGCCAAGATCCTGCCTACATTCTTTACTGTTCTTTTCTTTTATAGACAACCCCTCCGCTCTCCATGGCAACTTTCCTGTTTGACTCCTGACTGGGGTTGGGGATGACTTGCCTTGAAGGTGGGCCTCAGAAATCCTTGTCTGGGTTTTTCTTCCTTTAACAGTAATGCAAGCCTGTTTACAAATGGGGTAGAACTGACATTTTTTTCAGAACTGTCAGTTAGCTGGGGCTCCAGGGAAACTAAATAAAATGTCATAAATTCTTCTGAACATCGAAGTGTATTGTATATAGGTAACATTTTATTATCATTGTTACTGTTATTAGTTGTTGGTATTTTGGAGAAGCCTGGATGTCTAAGTAGTCCTGACCCTGAATTTATAGAAACTTACCTGCCTCTGCCTTCCAAGTGCTCTGATTAAAGGCCTACACCACTGTGCTCCAGCTTGTGTATAGGTAATTTGGGCATCATGATAATAGCCAAATTTATGTGATCTACAGATCTCTATTTTTCACTAATTTTCAGGGTATTTGAGCAATTTTATGTAGCTGGGACACTTACAAGAAATCAGCATTTATTTTAGAGAAGTGGTGTGTGTCTATTCATTTTAACCAGTTAAGTCTGCCTGGTTTCTTTGGCCCTTGTTCATCAATTTAAGTGTATCTCTAGTTTTGTGGTTTCCAGAAACAGAGTCATGAAAAGTGGATGGGATACTTCCAACCTCTAGTTCATTTATTGTTTAATTGTGAATGTGTTACCATTCTTTTCACAAGGATGCCAGCTATTATTTTTCCATTTTATCTGTCTTGATTTGTGGGCATGTGTTGTGTGTCTATGCTCCTGTTTGTAAGCATGTGTGTTTTTGCACACTCATGGGTTAGGTGTCTTCTTCAATCACTGTCTACCTTTCATTTTGAGGCAGGGTCTCTCACTGAACCCGGAGCTCAGCTAGACGGAGTGGCCAGTGAGATCTAGGAGTTACCTGTCTCTGCTGTGGGACAATGGTCTTTTATCCTGTCATTTGCATTATTTTTAATGAAATGCAGATTGACCAGTAGCCAGGCAGGAAGTATAGGTGGGGCAACAAGGCAGGAAGTAGAGGCAGGGCAACAAGAATTCTGGGAAGAGGGAAGTTTCAGTCTGCAGTCATGACCCAGATGCAGAGGATTAAAGATGTGACTACCTCACTGAAAAAAATACCAAGCCACATGTCTAGGACAAACATGAATTATGGGCTAATATAAATTATAAGAGTTAATAAGAAGCCTGACCAATCAGTTTATAATTAATGTAGACCACTGTGGGATTTATTTGGGACTTAACAACTGTGGGAACCGGGCAGGACAGGACAGAAAGCTCAGCCAACACATCTCCACCTCCCCAGAATTAGGATTGCAGACATGTTCCCAGGCACCCGGCTTTTTACATGGATGCTGAGGGATCTGAACTCAAGTCCTCATACTTGCAAAAACTATCAAGCACTTTAGAGCTGAGCTGTCTCCTCAGTCACATTACCAACCTTGCTTTTTTAAAATTTCAGGGTTTATTTTGAATAACCTAAGCACTACATTTTACCATTCTATCTCTTTTCCTTACGAGTAACAGCTTTAACTAAAGGAAAATTCACAAAAAAGCATAAAGGACACTAAAATTTTAGTTTACTATGCCTGAAAGCATCACAAGTTTTTTTTAATGTTATTGAAACAATGGAATGTGAAAGAAAGACCAAGAGCTGTTTGTACAACGTCTCTGGAGTAAGCTTCTCAACACTTACAGGCACTGTTAGCTTTGGTACAAAGTTCACTAATGTTTGCTTTGAAGTAATGCTGCATTTCCCTGCTGCAGTCTTTGTACAGGAACCATTTCCCCCATCAAACTATCGTTGCCTTTTAAAGTGATGATATGCCTGAGGGCCACTTTTTTTTCTTTTTTTAAACCTACTCTACAGTCAGGAGACTTGACTCTTGTACTAAGCATCCATTGAAAGGTCCCTGACTCTAATCAGGAGTTAAAACAGATATCAACATTCTCTCAGCACCCCAAAGCAGACAAAGCCCATGCTCTTTTCAAATTGTTCAGAGTTGTTATTCTGGGACAGCCTTTCCTATAAAGCTTTCTACAATAAATGGTAGCCCTTTAGATAGAGAAGCGCTTGCGGCTGGTATGTGCTCAGGAGCATGGCAGTGTGTATGCTGGTCATCCTTCAGTGATGCATCTTTGGAACGTCTGCTGCTCTAGCCTGCTTGTCCTTTCTAGCACTGAATTCAAGCTTTTTCAGGTATCTACCAAGTGCAGTGGCAGAGAAATGGGCAGGTCAGTGGCCACAGCAGCAAAAGCCAGAGACACAGACTTGATAAGATTAAGGTCCATCTGGAGAGGGAAATGAGAAGAAATGAGTCTATCTCTTTTCTCTAGACAACAATATGCCCTGACCTTGACATTTGCAACCTTCCCACAGATGTACCAAACAAACTTGTCTTTTTAAGATGGATTCTCATGTAGTTCAAGCTAGCCTGATTTTGAACTCTTGATCCTCCTATCCCCACCTCCCAAGAGCTAGATTTACAGGTGTGTGCCATTCTATGTTGTATGAGGGCTCTTCTTGTTCTCCGTATTTGCCCTATAGGTCGTCCTCAGATGATTTGATAGTTGCCAACTGCCCCATCATAGGCAAAAGATACTATTGAGAACCAAGAACTCACAGGACAGGAATCATAGAAAGGGATTTGGGGTCAGGAAGATCTGTTCTTAAGTATTTGCTTTCCTGATAATTAACTGTGACCTGAATAAAGTTTTTAATTTTTTCAATTATTTTAAGATTGGCGATTTTAAATAGACTAAAGTAATTCTTGGCTGGGCATGGGAGTTCATGCTTATAATCTCAGCATGCAGAAGGATTGTTGTATATTTGAATTGCTAGGACCATATAGTAAGGCCCTCTCTCAAAACACACCATCAAAAGAACAGGCCCACAAAAATCCAAACATAAACAAAGCCCATAATTCTATGGCAAGTAAACATGTATACACAAATGAAGTAATTTCTGAATTCTTTCATCTTGGGCCTTTTTCCTAAGCTAAAAGAAAGATTTGGGTGCAAATATTTTGAAGAGAAAGGTGGGACCCATCAGAAGGGAAGTGGGTGAGTGAGACAGGAGGGGGAAGGAAGCTAGTGAAGTGTGAGCTACCTGACAGTCATCACCACAGGCAGCTGGAGCTCATGGGGATACCTGGGCATTGGTGTGGGACAATTCTGTATTCTGTCAATTATGTTTTAAATAAATGCTGA